>SNQJ01S0056708.1:46918-73432 GCA_010110895.2 Picea sitchensis | reverse complement strand
AGGTTAATGTTCTTGGGTCCGTTCTTGACAATAACCTCCTTTGGATTTTGAAAATTCATCCTGGTTCACCCGGAAATCCTCCTAGAATTCAACTGGTCAAAAATACCAATTCAGCAGTCTTAGAACATAGTTTTCGTAGCACATTTAATAGCGCATTTTGACACAAGCATAGCGTGCACTTGGAGGAGCTTTTGAGATAGATTTTATGCATATTTTTGTTGATCTGAAGGTTGGATAAGGTAGACTTGGATGTCCTCTAACCAACTGAAACTTGAAACTTGAAAAATACCACTTGTAAGACACTCAAAACTTCATTTCCCCAAGCTTACTCCAAAAGCCTAGTGTGGGTTGAAAAACAATGGCAGAAACATGAAATTTGGAGTGTTTTCTGAGTTTTCCTCCAAAATTAGGAACTGTCATGAAAAACCAAAGGAATATCTAGGATGTACACATCCAAAGTCATTCATCCATGCAAGGCTGACCTACATTGGATCCTCTGAGAAAAAGCATAGCGTGAGCTCACTGCGTTTATGTGCATCATGAAATTACCAAAATACCAAAATTTGACCAAAATTCTCAAACTTTTCTGCAAAAATAGGGCTCAAAGGTAGAGAGATATCTCTCTAACCATAACACTTTTTTACAAACTGAGAGAGGTTTTTGTTATTTGTTATGTGATGAACAAAAACCTCCTCCAGTTTGCAAAAATACCTTCTCATTTGTTCAGAATCCAAGTTTGATGCTAGTCCCTCAAAAATTGCAGAAGCGCGGCGTGCTCAAAGTAGAAACACATCTTGGTCTTTGAGATCATGTTTGGAGGCCTTTCCAAAGGATTTTTCGGCTTCAAGTGGTATTTTTGGAAATATTATGATGTATTCTACACAATGGAGTCATCAAGAACTGCAAACACATTCTAAAAACCCCTAAAAAAACTGACTTGAAGTCAAGTTGTTCAAAAGTGCAGGAACCCTCCTATAGCAATTGTATTTTAGAAATTTATCTGAAATCATAACACCTGTGCATAAACTGAAGGAGGTTTTTGTTCCTTGGTCTATTATTGACAAAACCCTTTTTGAAACTTTTTATGACTCAAAGAACAAAACTAAGGTGAATTTGTTTGACCCATACAATCTTGTGTGTTAACAGGGTCATTTCATGGTAACTCCTTTGATCATATTGGAGAAGTTCTTGTTAACTCCTCTGATGTGATCAGAGGAGTTCTAGACAACTTCATCGATAACCCTCTCACTTCAGAAGCTCTGAGCTAAACTCTTTTGATGCATTATCATAACACTTGTGGTTAACTCCTCTAATATGCATCGGAGAAGTTGTCCTCAACTATGTTGATCAGAGCTATTTCAATCAACCCTCCTCCATTTTTATTGGAAGCTTTGACACTAACGCCTTCAATACCCATTTGATTTGAATAAACTCCTATGATTTGCATGGGAGGAGTTAACTTCCAAACCTCTGATGTTTCTTTATGAGCACATTTTTCACCCATTATTCCTCAAATTTTCACCAAGTTGCTCAAACATGTCTGCCATCATTTTATCATCCTCAGATGACGACTCCCTACCTAGTAACAAACTCAATCAGTCTTATGGTAGTTTAAATGCTCAAGTTGCATTTAATTTTATATTATATGTGATTTTAATCTCCACACTGAGCTCACCTTTTCTTTCAAGTCCAAACATGTCCCTATGAAATAAGACAACAAGTAAAGCACTTGGGGTCAAAGCCTCTGGTACTGACCAACAAACTGAAGGCGAGCCAAAAGTAATTGGAGCCATGTACGATGACACATCGAGACTCCTAGAAAATTATGGGGAAACACTAAAGTGGGGAGAGGTATACCACATGTTCAAGCAATCTAATTTCTCCATTGAAGCTAAAGAACTAGATGAACTTAAACTGTTCAAAAACATTAGGAAGTCTGGCATTTTCAGAGTAGCAACACACCCCTTGGTATTCCCATGCATAGATTCCATCACTTGGATCATGAAGAATATAGATGTGAAGGATATATACGTTTGCAATGTCAGAAAGGATCGCATAGCCTCTATCAGGCCTGAATATTTGTCAAGGTGTTATCACATCGAAAAGGGAAGTAAGAAGTTGGATAGCAAGCTCCTTAGTGAATTTGAATACACCCCCAATGATCTGTTTCCCAAATGGTACAGAGCTAAAAGATAATTAAAATATAGACCCAAAGGAGGTTATCCCACAAGTTCCCTCAGAATACCTTATCAGTACCTGGTAGTCAGGTTGTGTCAGTTCTATGGGGAGCCAGATGCATCCCAGTTCTCTCTATTGTATATTCCCATGATATACTACTGCGTGGATAAAGGGATTTCATTCAATTGGAATGATATCCTATCTGAAAACCTAACGGTGACAATCTATGCGGTCAAAGGAGCCCAACCTTGAACATTTCCAAGCTTTCACATGTCCTCATACCTATTGGTAATTATGTGCAGCTCATCAATACCCTAGGATGGGGTGGAAATGGAAACCATATGACCTGACCATTCATTTGTACTACAATGTGCTCTGGGAGCACAAGTACCACACAGAATACGAGAAGATATGTGAGAATTTTTTGGCCCCCTATACAAATTCATACTCTGCACCACTCCTCCTTGCATGACTGATAAGGCTATAGCAGTCATAAGGAGAATTGGAGACTAGTATCTCATGGAGCGTGGCGCATACATAAAAGTGTATGGCGCAATGAAGCCTCCTCATTTTCTCCCTCGGTTTGTGCCTGACAATCTTGTGCTCCATAAGGTTGCATACCATACCATCATACACGGGGTTGGAGGGATGTTATATCGACTAAAAAAAAACAATTTGGACACCGCTACCACTATATGTTGGAAATTATTTCTTCGAAAACACCAAGAAATCTAAAATAGAGGTTAGGTGAGAATTTTTTGGCCCCCTATACGAATTCATACTCTGCACCACTCCTCCTTGCATGACTGACAAGGCTATAGCAGTCATAAGGAGAATTGGAGACTAGTATCTCATGGAGCGTGGCGCATACATGAGAGTGTATGGTGCAATGAAGCCTCCTCATTTTCTCCCTCGGTTTGTGCCTGACAATCTTGTGCTCCAGAAGGTTGCATACCATACCATCATACACGGGGTTGGAGGGATGTTATATCGACTAAAAAAAAAAAAATTGGACACCGCTACCACTATATGTTGGAAATTATTTCTTCAAAAACACCAAGAAATCTAAAGCAGAGGTAAACACCCTACTATCTTATCACTTCAGGGAAGAATGGTACATAAGACATGATCCCAAGAATACTGGGAGAGAGCACTTCAAGAAAATTGGTCTACCTTGGGAATACACAACAAACATCTAGGAAGAGGAAGAAGTGCATCAGAATGACCGAACCTATGACGAGGTCATCTTCAACAAGCGTGGCCAACCAACGGGGAGAATTGCATATGAAGAAAGAGCTAGGAAGAGGAAGAGGAAGTTGGGCAGTCTCCCCACACTTCCACCTCAATACACCCAGGTTCAGCAGAAGATATAGAAGGAGGAACAACTAACAAGAAAAGAAGGGATAAAGAAAAGGTCCACAAAAAGAAGAATGACGTAGCAAATAAGAAACGAAATATTGAGGCAGACAAGACCAGAGTGAAAGCTGAGGTAGAAGCAAAAGTTGCAGTAGAATGAGAGATCAAGCGAAAAGAAGAAGCAACCATAGAGGGAAACATCATAACAAGTAGAAAAGATAGCCAAAGAGGTAGTTGGAAAAGTAACTAAAGCAGAAAGACAACATAAGGATGTGGAAGACAGAGGGGGTGACACCCACCCATTGGAGACATATATCTCGGAAGTGTCAACCGCAGGTGAAGGCACAAATATATCAAACAATGGTTTGGGAATAGGACTCTGGGAGCCGTTCCAACCAAGTTGAGTACTCGACTTGAGAAGCTTCACTTACGATAGCAAGACCGACATAATTGTACAAGAACATCGAAAGAAAGTGCAAACAATGAAAGGAATGCCTATCTTAGTTGTTACGCATGTCCCCGTGACTGGAGATGTAAGAGATAATCCAATAGTGACTGTTATAGCTGACACTTCATTCATGAATGCTAATAAGGAAAACATTCAGAGACCATGCCAGGAGAATGCAGAGAAAGAAGCAAGGATCGAAGAACTAGAGGAAAAACTTCAACAAGTAAGGATTGATGAAAGAAACCTACAAAGTTTCAAATCTAGTGTCAAGAAGGTTAGGAAGGAACTGGAAGAGGATATCATTGACATGTATGCTCATCTGCATCTCTTCTAGCAAGCAGTTTCTACCATCATAGAGCAGAATACCCAAATATAGGTAAAATTGACGCAGTGCAACATGATCTGTGAAGGCATCGCCGACATTGATATATGGATCCCAGAAAATGTCGATGCACCGGCTGAACTCTATCGACCGTCAACATCAGAAATAAAGATATACTTGTATGCACTAGACCATTTCTAATAAGCGAGGAAAATGGAAGATGAGGAGGTTACCAAATCAATGGCGATATGCTCAAAGATACACAAAGTTGCGCAGGAATTGATCAAGAGCAATCAACTACCTAGGCTAGATGAGCTTGGGAAAAATATAGTAACTGAAGATCTAGTATACAAGGTGCATGACAACACGAATCAAAGAAAAGCAGTAGTCGAAGCAGCCACTACCATCTCCAATGACCTCATAGAGTAACATTTGTTGCAACCCATAAAATTGCATACCATGATACAAGCATTCATGGCGACACTGTTAAAAGACATGGGCACCATTGAAGACAAAGTAGTGATGGTTTTATTGCCCTACATGCATGAGAAAGTTCGATTCCCAGTGAGGCATAGCCTTCAATATTAGTAGGCAGGTACGAGGCATACGTAATTCAAGGGATAACCATAACAAATTTTCTCACTATAGATCAAATCTAAAACTATTATGATTGTCCCTATTCGTGAGAGGGAGCACTACAATATTGATTGCTACAGAGTGCTAGCAATAAAGGCTAAGATTGATCGCACCCATGAATAGTGGGTGGGATAAGTGTGATTATCCTAGGCTCGCTTATATAGTGATATGGCTCGTATTGTATATGATCGCTTGCATAACTTATAGATAGACATTCAAGATGCCCTGCCAAAGAAATATAGAATTTGATTTATTAAGTAATAATCCCAATTCTCAAGAACAAGAAGTTAGTTGTGTGAGTCGCTTCCACTACTTAATGGTTGGTTGTTATTCAGGAAATTCACACATTGACTGTGTGTGGGCACTCTTCCCACCACTATTTAATCCAAATTCAACACCTAATGTAATATTGAACAAACAAATAGAATTATCTTGGTAATTGCAATTATTTTCTTACATATGTCCTTTTCTACTTAATAATAAAAAACTTCACTTACTCAATAGAAATTCGAACACAAATCATTTTGATTTGACCCTCCATTATCACTTTTCTCTCTACCTATGCACCCAACAACAAGTACTTTGGCCATATCTATCTCCCTCGGTTCGCATCCCCAACCCCTATACCCTTTATCTAGCCTTTATAGCCCACATAAACATAAGAAGAGTTCACCTTCGTTATTGAATTGAATTGATCATCTAGGTAGGTCGCAAGTACCAGGAACGAACAGAGTGATAATGGTTGGTCCCAAACCCTCGAACTGAAAAGAAAGGAAAAACACTTACAAAAATTGGATGGAATAGAAGCAAACCATTGAAAGTAGGCCAGGCAAGAAAAAATACATGACGAACAAGTAGGGACAGAATACCTAAGGGAGGGATTTGAGACCTCAAAGATAACAGGTGCATGAAAAATGGAGAATAAAGGGTGACCTAATGTACATCACGTCCTTCGCACGTCATGGACCCAAAGAAGGAACAAGTGTTCCATGAAATTATGTGAGAAAGTGGAGGTGCAT
The DNA here is from genome assembly GCA_010110895.2 of Picea sitchensis. Classification (NCBI taxonomy): domain Eukaryota; kingdom Viridiplantae; phylum Streptophyta; class Pinopsida; order Pinales; family Pinaceae; genus Picea; species Picea sitchensis. The sequence continues at coordinate 67,473 of SNQJ01S0056708.1, read as the reverse complement.
ACTGCGAAAGAAGGGAGAAGACCACCTGCAAGCCGACCAACTGCCTAACACCAATAATAATAATTTAGAGAGAAGTTGTTGATACATATTAGTTGTTAATACGTATTATTAGAAAACAACAAATAAATAAAGGGGCATAATAGAGATCATAAAGTCCCATACCAATATGACAAGCAAATGACTTTCCTTTGAAATGAACCGATCAACAGAGGAATGCATGCGTAAGCGAATACCTAATATCTACCCCACACATGATGGATGACCATAACTACACTAGATGTATTCCCATGCATGTATGAACTAGAGCGTACCTTGGCTTATTTGGAGTCCAATGTCTGTTAACTCTTACTCTCTAGAAGTGTTAGCACCTAAATTACAAATACACACCTACATTAGGTGTCCCCTAGGGACATTCAAGTGATGTGACATTGAATAAAGGACCGGAGGGTACATCATAAAAATATAACAAGAAAAGGTTTACCAGGTGATTAATGTGTGCAACCACAAAAATGTTGTGGGTTATAAGAACCCATCGGAATAACGAAGGATGACAGTGGAACATAACCCTTAGCCTTTTTGGGGTTCTTATCTTACATATAAGGATGAGACGAAAAGAGACCAAAATATGAGAGGAGATCCCAAAGGGAGAAACAAAATGTTGACAAAACCAAGATGAGAGAGACAAAGGGAAAAATGAATAAAGGGATCATGCGATTAGGAATGACACAACAAGGGACAAAGACTAAAACTCCCAGAAAAAAGGACTTGAATTCAGCATGGATGAAATCGAGTCAAACGGATTAAGATGGAGGCATTCAATGGATAGATGGGAGATGGGCCCACAAGTGGACTAGAATAGTTGATTCCTCGGGATCACTTAATGGATTCCACACCAATGATTTTCCAAAGTGAGATACTACCAAACCCCTCCACGATAGATGAGCTACTCTTGAAGATATCAATGATGTAGCCAAAGTCACGAGTGTGGCATTTAAGCAAGTCACAACATACTCTTAAGATGTTGCACATGTGTGATGAATGTCATAGCCATAGGAATAAGGACTTAGTAGGCAGAAATTAAGTGTTCAAGTGCCAAACTACTATCTTTCTCATGGAGTTCATCAAAAGGGGTAATTACCTCCCCTAGAGAGAACTATGGTAAGGTCAGCTTGTGTTGGCACAGGGGCAGACCCAGGGTTCAGCTCCAAGAGCGCACCAACAAGCCCTAACTACTAGCCCTTTCGACTACACCTGCAAAGTAGATGCAGTCTCACCCGAAGGAGCTATGGGGGGGTTGCAGGATAGAGATGTCTACAACAAGGGAACTATCAAGTGGATCCAACACTAGAACAATACAACATGCACATATCACTTATCGGATTAGATCTATTCCACACATCTATCAGATCTACCACAGTAATGCAATAATAGTATATCAAGGCAACAGATCATAGCATCAATCACATACACAAGACAAGATATACGTGGTTCACCCTCTCTCTAAGACTACATCCACAGAATTGTGCTTTATAATGTATTAATATGAAGCATACAGTTCTTGTTTGCGCTCTTAGCGAGCAGATCTTCTTTCTTCTCCTCTCTATCTCTCCCCTCCCTATGCACCCAGCTGCAGGGTTGATCTTCGTACCCAGCTGAAGATATTACAATACAAAAGGCTCTTGTACTCATCACTTCTCTCTCCCACGATGTCACTCACTTGATCACACAACAATCACATCACCAACAATAGTAATAACAATGACAACAACCCATCCCAAGTCCTCTTGATCTCTATTTATACATTACAATCACTCACCGACATCCTTAGGTCGAACCCTAGGTGTCAAAACCCTAGCTGTCTAAAACCCTAGGTAAACTTGACCCATGTTTTCAGGGCTTCGCCAACCTCTCTTTCCTTCCTTCTCACACGGTGCTCCAAAGCATCCAATGGTGGCTTTTTCCGCTTGCGGAGTTGTCCATGATCCTTCTTTCTTACTGATCTATCATCCTCGATCTCCTCATCCAACGGCTTGCTTCCTTTTACTTCGCTCTGTCTTTTCTTCTCTTTTGCTCACTTTGACCTAGTAACAGTCACTGTGTCTTCCGTGCAGTTCGCATTCTGCCTTTTCTTCCTCAATCTTCGTTTACTTTCATAACCAAGGGCCAACAAGCCCCCAACACTCATCTATGACTCATCCAGAGGAACTTCATATCTGACCTTTATGTTTTACTTCGACTTCAGACTGCACAGGGCAGCCTTTGCTTTCTGCTCTATGCCTCCTCTCCTTCCTTGTGTAGACTGTCTTTTCTATGTCTGGTACCCAGTTTCAACTACACCTGGTACCTAGACCCTTTTCCTTATGCTTTTACTTAGAGTTGCAGAGCAACGGGTTGTCATAATACAATTTCAATTGGCTCCCATTCACTAATCCTTCCTTCCATTGTCCCTTCAAAGTCTTCAACAGCGTAGCTCCTCCTTCTGTAACATAGGCGATCTCATATGGTCCGAGCCAATGCGTTATGAACTTCCCGAGATGTTTTATGAACTTACTGTCATATACCAGTACTAGATCACCTTGTTGGAATGCCTTCTTCTTGATGTGCCTATCATGATAGGCATTTTCTCTTTCCTTTTGCACTTGTTGATGGATTTTGCAATAAATCTGTCTTCTTCGAGTTTGACCAACTATACAATCCTTTCTCGAACAGCACTAGTGTCATCCATATCTATAAAGGCAACAATTCTTAAGATTGGTACCAGGTATTCCATTGGAACAATGGCTTCGAGACCATATACCAACTTAAAAGGGGTCTGCATTCTTAGCTTCTTGCAAGTGGTTCTATAGGCCCATAGTACTGCTGGTACTCTTAAATACTAGTCATCCTTGTTCACACTGCAAATCTTCGTCAGCCCTATTTCCAAGATCTTATTGAATGCTTCCATTGTCCCATTTGCTTGTGGATGGTAAGGCGTGCTCTTCTGATAGCAAACTGCAAATTCCTCAGTCAGGGCTTCAATTGTTTTATTTATGAAATGTGTGCCTTGATAACTCAAAAGGATCTTTGGGCATCCAAACCTGGTTATGATGTCATCAAATATAAAGCGTGCAGTTGTACTTGCACTACAGTCCTTAACTGCTCTTGCTTCGGCCCATCTAGTCAAGTACTGTGTTGTTGTAATTATGTATCTTGCTCCTATGCGCTTTCCTGGTGGGTTTATAGGTCCCACAAAGTCAATGGCCCATTTCTCCAATGCTTGTAGGGTCAGCTATGGTGCTAGTGGAATTTCATCTCTTCTGGATGGTTTCCCAACTCTTTGGCATACATCGCAGGCTCTATAATAGTCTTTAGCATCTCTGTGTAAGGTAGGCCACCAAAGGCTATCTCTAAGCACCTTCTATGTGGTTGCTTTCCCTGCGTAGTGTCCTCATGCGATCCCTTCGTGAGCTTCTACGAGGATCAATGGTCGCTTTGCCTCCATAACACATCTTCTCAATATCTCATCAAGTCCCAGCTTGTATAGTTGTCCATCTATAAGTGAAAAGTTTACAGCGCACACTACTAGCTATTTCTTTTAGGGAATTGTATATTCACTAGGTGCCATTCCTGTTGACAGGAATTGGACTATCTCTTTGAAGTGGTCATCAATATTTCTAATGACCAGCAACTGTGCGTCCGACAGTGTATCCTCCAAACTAGTGGGCTCTTCTCCATGTGCCAACCTTGATAAGTGGTCAGGACCTTTGTTCATTCTTCCTAGCTTTACTAGGATCTTAAAGTCATATTCCTGAAATAGCAGAACCCATCTGCATATTGTCCCCCCAACACTAGCTTGTTGAATAAGTATTTTAGCGCAAAGTGATCAATAAACATTTTAAAGTGTCCTCCCAACAAGTAGTGGTGAAATTTCTGCAGCGTATACACCATGGTTAACCCCTCTCGCTCGATAGTGGTGTAATCGATCTCAGCAGTTGATAGCTTCCTACTATAAAAAGTTAACGGATGGTCAATATCTCCTTCCCTGGGTTGTGCTAACATTACTCCTAAAGCAATAGAAGACGCATCGACATGCACATGAAACTCCTTGCTCCAATCTGGAAAAACTAGAATAGGTGCAATAACCATTTTCTATTTCAGTGTGTCGAAGCTCTGTTGGTACTCTTCTGTCCAACTAAACTTAAAGTCTTTCTTCAAAGCTTATCCATTGGTGTTGTAATCTGGGCATATCCTTTAATGAACTTTCTGTAATATCATGTGTGTCCCCGCGCAATGCGTAGTTGTTTTACTGAAGTAGGAGGGGGTAGATCAACTATAATGGCAATTTTAGATGGATCAACCAGCAATCCCTGCTTGCATACAATACGACCTAACAACACTCCAAATGGTGAGAATAAGATGCATTTCTTCAAATTCAAGGCAATTTGACACTGCCTGCATTTGTCCAACATTAGCCTTATACATTCAATATGATTTTTTAATAAACCAAAAACAGTCCAATCATCAAAATATGCTTCTAGAAATTTATGCAGAAACTCCTTTAATGCTTTGACCACCACCCTGGAAAAGATGGTTGGGGCATTCTTCAATCCAAATGGCATCATTGTATACTGATAGGATCCCCATTCTATTTCAAATGTGGTCTTATGGTGATCTTCCTTGGCAATCCGGATCTGATGGTATCCCGAGAATCCATCTGTAAAAGAGTATACCTCCTGGCCTCCCACATTATCTAACACTTCTTCAGTGAATGGTTTAGGGAAGGGGTCATGAAAACATGCATCATTCAGCTTCCTAAGATCTACACAGATCCTGATCTCTCTTGTCTTCTTGTCTTGCACCACCATAGGGCTAATCCATTCTGATTCTTCCACAGGTTCTATAATCCCTGCTTCCAGCATTCTGTCGAGCTCAATCTTCACTTTCTCCTTATATTTAGGGTTCAGTCTGTAGGGTATATGTTTGATTGGTCTTACATCTAGTTTCAAAAGGATATTCATCTCTCCCATAAGCCCTTTAATGCCCTTCATATTAGTGGAATTGGTTGGAAACAAGTCCTAATATTCATGCAGTAATTCTATAATCTTGTCAATAGTGGCAGCATCCCAGTAATCTCCAACATTTGCAAGCTTCGGTGTCTACTCTGTTCCAATATTGAATTTCATAATCTTGATTGGTTGTCCAATTAATGGTATCTCAACTCATGGTCCTTCCACATATCTTTGGCCTTCTGTTTCAACGATGTTCACCTTTCTTGGATCATCGTCTTCATCAGCATTGATGTTGTAACAGCCTTGCAGTTTCTGGAGAGGCGCAGTCCATTCGTCCTCTTCTTGCTCCAAAGGAAGGTTAGATGCCTCCTCGAATACTTTCTATCTTACAATCTGCAATGCTTGATCTACTGAAGGATATTGACTTTCAAATAAGAAGGTGGTTACAAAATTCTGAGTCATACCTTCCCAATCTGTAGTGATGAGGTGCAGCTCTGCTTGAAGGTATCAGTTGATAGGTGTCGTGTCCAGTGTGTTAATGAATTTGTGCACCCACTGCTCCTGAGGAATGTTGCTCCAGGCTTCTTCGCAACTTCGCACATGGTCCTTTGGGAAGCTTCGACTTGTGTATCGAACTTCCCAGCCTTCTACTTGTGTTGAGAACCGCATTGTCATCAAGGTACGACATTGTACCCACTCTGTAATGTTGTTTTTGTGTGTCCCCCACCATCTTGCTGGGGTTTCTTTCAGGGCCTCATCCATTGCCAACAATATTTGTTGCATTGGTACACTTTCTTCAAAGTCTGACAATAAGGTTTCTAAAGGATTCAGACCATCAAAGGTGGGTAAGTTACTTATTGTTGTGTCGATCCAACGAACTTCTCTGGTTAATCTAGCACATCTTCTTGTCGATACTTCATACATTTTATTTTGTCAATTCTCCAGTGCTTCTTCTGAGTCTGATGAACATTCATTGTCACTTCGCCAGCTTAGGTTTCCATCGGCCGTAAGATTAATGTAATCCTGTTGTTTGGCTATTAATTTGTATATGTTTTCCAGTTCATATGTGCGGACGTCTTCTCTGATGGGCTCTGTGTATCGTTGACCTTCAACTAGATCTAAGCGTGAAATGACCCTAAGGCCATCTCTTTCAAACGTCATACGTATTTTCTTTAAATCAACCACAGTGGAATTATTGAAAGCCCAATCAATTCCTAGTAGCGCAAGGTAAGGACAACTATCATCAACTATCTCAATTATCTCAAAATCTGCAAACGTTCTTACTCTGTCGATATCCACAGGGACATGCTCCAATTGTCCAAAGGGGCTGATAGCTTGTTGATTAGCCATCCTGAGCCTGATAGGGGAATAGATCAACTTCGGTTTTCCCATCAGTGCCCAATTTTTCTTCGTCATGACATTGACTTTTGACCCTAAGTTGAGGACCACATAGTCTATATCATATTCTCCTATTTGAGCATTCAAGTTTAATTCCTTATTTGTCCTTCTCTTTTCAGCGATTTGGTGTACTACCCTATTCAATAAGGGATCTATCTTTCCTAGCTCATACTGTCTGATTAAATTTTGTACCTCTTGTACAACACTCTCATCCTGAATCAACTTGATACAAGTATATAAAAATTCCATGAGCTTGCTTACCTCTTTTCCTTCTCTTGGTGAAGCAAATTGATCAAATGCCTGAGGCATCCCATATTCTCTCACTTTTGGTCATGTCTTTGATGAAGAGCCTTGATCTCCTTTGAACTATTTTCTTGCCTCCTCAAATATATGTCTTTCTTTCTTTGCATCAAAAGTTTGGGTCTTCTCTATAGCTTTCCTGATTCCTAAGTCTTATGTATTCTTTCCTTGGATCAGACTATCTTCTGTTGTAATAGCACCTCCTCTAATGATAAAAATGACTCTAAGGTCTTCTCTGTGAAGTTTGTATACCAATTGCACTTGCGGGTTCTGTTGAGGTCCTCGTCTTTCCTGAAGCTTAGCCATCAATGCTGGACATTCCTCGTTAACATGCTCGAAGGAGTTGCAATAGCTTCAAGTGGTACAAGGGTTCGGACAATCCCTTGCTAGGTGTCCTGGTTGTGTGTAGTTATAATAGATTATATGTCCTCGGCCTCAACCCATACCTCCTCCTCCTCCTCCTCCTCTGAATCCACCGCGAGGATTGAAGTTTCCTCTCCCAAGGGAGTTATATTGCATAGTGTTTCCTTCTTGTTGTACTTCACCTTGAATTTTGTATATGTCTCTTGACCTTTCATGCATGAGATCATAAGCCCCCCTACGATCCCTATCATCATTTCCCACGGACTTATAGAACGTCCAATACAAATTTTTGGGTGTCTGAACATATTTTTGCATGTAATAGCACTCACCAGGGCGATGTCTATTTCTGCATACCTCGCACCAGGGTAAGGTGACTTGCTTAAAAGGGCTCAAAGCTCCAGAGGCCAAGTATTCATGAAATAGAGGACAATGCTCCTTGTCATGGCCTTCTGATGTGCATATGACACACCAGATGTCTTCTCTTTTATCTTTTCCCTTGTCTTTCTTCATATCCTCGACCTGTAGAGACAAACTAGTTAGTTGACTCAAGATCTGACTCATACCTGAGTTGGATTCTCCCATAAGGGTTGATTCTAACTTCATGGCGATCTCCAGTGCCTCAGCCTGTGAAGAAATCTTCTATTGCATCAGAGGAACTCTGATGTGTGGTAAAAGGGTAGAAATGAACCACTCTTTGTTCTGCTCATCTAGGATCTAAAAAGTCAATTGGCCTATTAAGGTCTTAAATCTCTAATCAAATTCCCAAACGGGTTCGGCTACCTTCTACTTTATCTCTTTCAGGTCTGTGATACATTATGACTCCGATTTGGGTTTCTTGAATTCTGCAGTCAACGCATTCTTGATCTAATTCAGCGGCTTAGGTTGTGCAAGTCCTTGGACAAGCTTCATGTACCAGCTCAGTGTGTGGTCCCTTAGGGTAGTACTAAAATGGTTTCTTTTAACAACTTCATCGGTGACATTCTTAATATTCCATACGGATTCACATAGGAACCAGTCTTGATCAGTGTCTTCAAACCCATCTCCCCTAAAGATAGGGAGCCTCATCTCATCTGCCATAGATCTTCCTAGGTTTCCTGTCTAAGTATATGTTGAATTGCTAGTAATAGTACTCTGAGGACTCCGGTGACTCTAATTATTCTAGTTTCTTAGTGCTGCTGAAACAACAGGGGGATTAATAGTACTTACTTCAACAGTCTGCGCAGTTCCTAAAATTTTTGGCTCATCCCGACGGGGTTCTTTAGCTTTCCCTTCCTCTGCCCTAGTGGGTTCTGAATGCTCTTCATCCATCAGGTCTGCCTCTTCTCTACTGTAGAAACCATCATCCCCATAGTTCTACTTAAATAGGCTCGCAAAACGAACTTCTTTGAATGTTCTTCCACTGCGCGTATGTCCAGCCTCTATGTCACTGTTGTTGTCCGAATTTTTGAACATTAGCTTTTTTCAAAACCAACCAATCTATTGTATCTTCAAGATGTTCTTCTCATGCAATAGCATCTTGATTCTCAACTTCAGAAAATGTAAAAATTTTCCTCTGGGTCCCTTGAGGAAATATCTCTTGGCTTGGTTGTATGACTCTACCTTGTCAACAACAAACTCGGTGATGTACCCTCCAATGGTGCTATCAAACCAGTGATCTACTGCTCGTGACATGACATTATTGACTCTCTTGACCTTCTTGATTAGTGCCTATGTCCAAACCACAGGAGGTCTAGATCTAATCTCAAACAGGGTATCTGCTAACCTAGCTAACCACTCATATAGCTCTTGATGCTTTCCTCCAAAGAAAATCTTGTGTATATCAGTAAAGATATATCTCTCCAACCAGTCCTCTGTACTAAGATTAGGGTTCTTGTTTTGGGCTTCAGCGAAGTCCTTCTCTTGATCCTCTATCCACTTTTGAATTTTTGTCTTTGATGGAAACCACCTTGACATTCCCTCAAGAAGATTCTTGTCCCGACAACATAACCATTTGTTGGCACAGGGGCAGACCCAGGGTTCATCTCCAAGAGCGCACCAACAAGCCCTAACTACTCGCCCTTTCAGCTACACCTATGAAGCAGATGCAGTCTCACCCAAAGCAGTTATGGGGGGGTTTGTAGGACAAAGATGTATACAACAAAGGGAACTATCAAGTGGATCCAACACTAGAACAATACAGCATGCATATATCACTTATCGGCTTAGATCTATTCCACACATCTCTCAGATCTACCACAGTGATGCAATAACAGTATATCAAGGCAACAGATCATAGCATCAATCACATACACAAGACAATATATACGTGGTTCACCCTCTCTCTAGGGCTACGTCCACAGAACTGTGATTTATAATGTATTAAGATGAAGCATATAGTTCTTTGTTGCACTCTTAGCTAGCAGATCTTCTTTCATCTCCTCTCTATCTCTCTCCTCCCTGTGCACCCAGTTGCAGGGTTGATCTTCGCACCCAGTTGAAGATCTTACAATACAAAAGGCTCTCGTACTCAACACTTCTCTCTCCCACGATGTCACTCACTCAATCACACAACAATCACATCACCAACAATAGTAATAACAATGACAACAACCCATCCCAGGTCCTCTTGACCTCTATTTATACATTACAATCACTCATCGAAATCCTTAGGCCGAAGCCTAGTTGTCAAAACCCTAGATACCAAAACCCTAGGTGTCTAAAACCCTAGGTCAACTTGACCCGCGTTTTCAGGGCTTTGCTAGCATGTCTTTCCTTCCTTCTCACGTGATGCTCCAAAGCATCCAACGGTGGATTTTTCCGCTTGCTGAGTTGTCCACGATCCTTCTTTCTTGCTGATCTATCATCCTCGATCTCAACATCCAACGGCTTGCTTCCTTTTACTTCACTCTGTCTTTTCTCCTCTTTTGCTCACTTCAACCCAGTAACTATCACTATGTCTTCCGCGCAGTTCGCATTCTGCCTTTTCTTCCTCGATCTTCACTTACTTTCATAACCAAGGGCCAACAGCTTGTAACATGAGTTAGGCCAATAGTATTACAAAACGTGTTTGCGATGTGTGGATCGAGCCTGTGGACTGATGCTCCGTAGTGTGATTGTTGGAGGACATATGCAACTCAACGCGTCTATTTATATGTTTATCACTGTCTAGCCCTATTTTGGTGGCCTTTTCCGATAGTAACCCTTGATTGTTGAACAAATCGTGTGAGATGTAGATCTATCCCTCAAATGGAATCTAGGTCGTTGAGGGATTTCCTTTTCTTTCCTAACCCCCCATTTTCATTTTTCCATGGAGCATTATGAGTCTTAGATCTGCTTCTAGATTCAATGATGACCATCGTGGGATTTAAAAACTATGGGCCTCCCTTGCTCTTGAGAAACCTTGTCAGTTGTTGATCTTGATGGGCACATTTAATATCAACCATTGCGAGGTTTTGGGTGAATCCCATGAGATCATGAAGAAACCCTGCCAGTTGTCAATCTCAAGGGAGGAGTAGATTGTGGTTTTCATGAAAAAGACTTTGTCGTCTCGAGTGTCCATTTTCAATTCTCCACACAGCGTTGTGGTCCATTGATCTACCATTAGATTTCAGCCCCACGATCAAGGGGTTTCTAACCCTTTTTTCTTGAAAACTCCACCGACCATCAATCTTAGTTGAGTGGATAGGGTCTCGACCGTCGATTGAAATTAGAATAAATATTTTAGTTATTTCCGCCACTATAACACACTTTTGGCCCTTTTTAAAGATCAATGGATACTACAGAAGGCAGATGAAGACTTGACACCTTTTCCTAGTTCAGGAAAAACATGAAATTTGACCTTAGGGAGAACTTCTCAACCTTTAAAGGCAATTTTTTAGGGCAGGGGGTCACGAGATTTTTGTTAGGCGTGTACCAAGGGTACAATAGGGGAGTAAAGGTAAGATTTTGTATTTCTTATTTTACTCTTCCAATTGTAATTATCACGCACAAGGAGAACCTCACCCACCTATCACTCGTGGTCGAAAAAAGTAATAATAGTCTCAGCAATGCCATTGTAACTCTTGCTAGGTAGGCCCTTCCGTTACAATTAAAATTGCTTAAATAAGGGTTCGTCCATGCACAAATCATTTTTATTTCATTTGAATAAGCAACCTCTATCTTACATTCCCCCCAAAAAACTTTACCATATGGCAACCTCTTACCACTAGCTCCACAACTCAACCTGGGTTTTTTAGATGGAATAGAAACAAAGCCATAACACATATGTTGAGGAAACGATATGGAATAATCTTACTCAAGCATTTTAAGGCTCTGCTTTTCTAAAGCAGAATAGACAAGAATATCACCCTATGTTTATAGCCAACAAAAATAACATCCTAACTCACAAGTATTAATTACAAGTGTTTAGGCTAGTCTTTTATCCACAAAAAACTTGTTGGAAATTTAATTTTTATGTAATTTTCTGAACATATCAATTGCTGAAATAAATACAAAGATAGAAGTAAAGTCACCAAGATGATAATCAAGATAGATGAGACATAAAGAAATCCTTTCTTTCATTCAAATTCACCAAAGAGTCATTTACTTTACAAAATCTCATTCATAAATTTTGGACCAAAGTCAAACTTAGACATCCCTGATGAAACATACAAAAGGACCTCTGACAGAAAACCAAAACTAAACTCTAAAAGGCTAGATCAACTTGCCACAGATTTCTGCCCACTCAACTCTACACAATAGCCTTTGTCAGTGATGAAAACTAATTCACAAACAGACAAGTTGTCAGGCTGCTAAATTGAAGCTTTTAAGTGACTTGAAACACTAAATTGTCAAACCAGGGTTGGTAAACTTCGAGTTGATACACAGTATGTGCCGGCAAGCGTCTAGTCTCTATCTGAATGCTATCCTAAGAATAAAACACACACCTATTCTAAGAACTTGAATTCTAATGACTAACCTGAAACTGAGCATTTCCTATTTAAGTCATCAACAGAAAAAAACAGTCTTGTGCTCAAATGCTGGTACTGCTATTCTTATTCTCAAAATATGGTGCCACACGATTATTTTACCTTTATGCCCAATCCTCTACCATCATCATTTCTGTTTAAGTTAGGACACACAGAGTATTGTCGAAAATGCATTCATTCTGAGTAGCAAAAATCAATCTATTCTGTCTACAGGAAAACAGAGTATTATCGTATCTACTGGTACCAGGAGCTCCTTTTGTTCTAACTGAGATCTACTGTTCTAAGCAAGCAAGGTAACTCTTGTCTAACAAAGCAAAGTGAATGCTAATCCTGAGTTATGTTCAAAGCGAAAAATGAAAAGCCAAACAACCACATGCATATGCTAAACCCTACAGGCATCAGTACTGCGTTTAACATTCACCAACGTAAAAAGATAACAGTCTGGGAAATGATTCTGTTGAGGAATAAGAAAACACGATTCTGAAACCTTTAACTGTCATGTAAGTAAACATTAGCACACTGTACTGAACTGAAGCTATGATAAACTAAAGCGAAATCTGTGAACGCTAAGCTACCTCGGATACAAGTTCTGAAACCTTGAAATGAACTAAAGCTATAACAATATAAAACTAAATCTATTGCAAAGTAAAACAGTGGCTTGCACCGGTTTGGCGGGCCCAACCAAACGGCACAACGCTGTGAGTAACAACCAGATCCGACTACAACATTCTACTCAATCACTACATAAACTTCGTGCTTCATCAACTCAGGAAAGAAATACTTAAATCACATATCAGTCGAATAATAGAGCGTAACAGTAATCTGTATTCAAAACATAGGTTCACGGTATCACGTAATCCGACAACAATAACGATAGCAATAGCAATGGCAACAGTACAGTAACCCATTCTCAGGAGTGAACACGGGTTTATATCAAAATCCTACTGTTTGTAACAGTCTAAAACAAAGAAGCATAAAACAAACGGATCCCTGATCCGAGAATAGTCTTGCAATCAAACTGAAAACGTTTTTTCACAACTTCGTGACACGTAGTGTCACGAAGTGTGAGCGATGAGGAATAATCGATCCAGGTTCATGATGTCTCCGAGCACTCCGTGTCAATGACTCCAGCTGTCCTGCGAATCTTTCTATCTCTCATTTGAACCATAACGCACACCATAATGCACAGATCTCGAACGGTTCCACTGGTACCTCCACGGTGCGAGTTGGTACCTGGTACCGTCCTCCTGTTCCAAGAATAGCAATGGTACCTAACCCAAACGAGATTAATTCCAATACCAATTTAAAGCATTAAAGTGCATAAAAATAGCTTGAAATTCAAAGATACCTTAGGTGACCCCTTCGAATGGTAAGGAGATGTTAATTATGTCAAAATGAGGTCAAAAGGGTGGTACTGGCATGTAATTGGAGGTTTGTGGTATATAGTATAGGCAAAGAGCATGGTCAAAACCGGGGACCAACACAAGTCTACACAAACTACCAAAGATAGATCAACACCTCTGAAAAACAAGTGTCTGAATGATGTGATTCAGCCCTGAATATTATTGTCTACAATAAGACCCTGCTATCATAAAAGAGAATTAGGCTTGTGATGAATAATGAATGAATGAAAACTGAACTATCTCAACATAAACTCAAAGAGCAAACCTTAGTATGCTTATGCTTCTATCCTCCTCTTGTCCCTCGCTTTCCTTTTCCTTTTAAACAAATTAGAATTGGTTGAAGTAGTTGAACCAACTCATTATTTAAGTTAACTAAAATACTTAACTAACTTTAGTTAGAGGGAAAGGTAATAATCATAATAAAGGTTATAAATAAATAATAACTAGTAGGTGGGACCCTTTGTGACTCCCTTTAGCTCATAACAATCATAACATAACTAGTTAGTTAAGCAAAACACACCTCCTTGTGACTCCCCATCAACGTATTCACATTTGACAATTTAGCTCATGATTTTTGAGATTATTTTCAAAAAACATTACTCATATATCCAAAATAAAACATGTTGTCCAAAGATTCCTGAAGTCAACTGTCATCAACAATAGATAAAATAAAAACTCAAAAGCCATATTTCCCGGTTTGTGAGGCAATCTTTCCCTTGCTGATGCTATCAACTTTTAGTCCTTTTGCATGTGCCTTAGGCTGTGTGGAATCCTTAAGACTCATCCTACTGATCATATGAGAACAATAGTCCTTACAATGCAAGTGGGAGGACACGGATTTTCCAGAATTATCTGAAGATGTGGAAGGGGAAGTACGGGCATTCTCTTTGACGGAGGCATGATAGGCCTTTGTTTTCATCCTTTTATTTGAATAGCTCACCCCTGCATGCGTGATTGATTAGCAAATAATTTTTCAAATAACCATACATGACAGCTCTTTTAAAAATATGAAATAGATTTTGGCTCAACAACGTATCAGAATCATGCCATACAAATTGTTAAATTGTTTGTCAATGAGCAGGGGGTGAACAAAGGTTTCTGGGATATGCGAGGGGTTTGTATTGAGCGAAACATGATATAATGAGGGGGGGAAAAGAACACGGTTACTGCTCGATGACAACAACAATCAACTATAATGCAAACCAAATAAAACATCACTGTAATCCAACCAAGACATTGTCACTTCCAACTGCTTCAACACAAAAATTCTCTTGACTGTAATCAATTTTAGAATAAGGAGTGAAAATGAGTATGGGAAGGAGAAGGGGTTGTAATTAGCGGAAAGCGAAGTAATGGTAGGGAAAAAGAGTGATTATTGTTCATAAAATTAATTAAGTGATCCATAAAACTATTTTGTGAAGAAATCAATCAATTTACCATTGTGACTTCAAAACACTATTGTGTGTAATTCAACAATTTTGGGCGTTAACTCGCTTACAGTTTGAAATCAAATACTGAATACAGTGTCACCAAACAAGACAATGTGCAATCCACAAATATATGTAGGGGAGTTATGTTCCTCTTACTTGTCCAATTTACATCTTCTAACAATTCTCAAATGTATAATCAGTAACCATTTCCACTCTGTTATTATCAAAACAACCATTGTCCATACATTACTTCAATTACCAAACACAACTCAAGAGTTGTGAAAAACAATGAAGTTATATTGCCATTGTAATTGTGCTTATCATTTGTTAAAATGCATGACATTCGTTAAACAAACTTAGTGGACAGTCAATCCAATAATCCATAATTAAAATGCGAAAACTTTGACTCGCCATTAAACAGACAAACAACGAGCATCACTCCAACTCATGCTATGTTGTAGAAAACTCCAAACAAATCAACGCAAGTGTAATTATGTTGTAGAGGCTAGATGCTCAACCAACACCACTGTCATACAATCCACTTTGGTCGAGTCGGTTAATTACCTATGTCAACAATACATAACTACCAATAGTGAACCCGACAGGAAACAAGGGTCTTCTTTGTCAACCCTCAGACTCGGGAGTTAAGGGTTTGCCCTGTGGCCAACACAAGGAGAACGAGGTCGATTCTTCTCAATGGAGAACACCTCCGAGACCAACGGTGTACACACAGATAATGACACAATTTACTTCGTGGCCAGTGTGACGAATCCCATGATAGGAGAGGTATGAGCAGAGGGGCCAGGCTCCATTTGGGCTTTGTAATGACTTAGCACACACAGGGTGTAACCCTCGTGGTTCTCTCGACCAACCAACTAACAACGCTGATAAGAAGCAGAGTCGAGAAGAAGCAACATAACCTACTGCACGACCAACAAAAGCATGAACAACCCAATGCCCAAAATAATGTGCAGTGTGACCAGGCATCGCAAACCCATTAAACCCCTTAAAAGTCGAGACTGGGTATGGTAATATAAAATTCGTGAAGACAACCAGTCACTCTAGACCAAACAAAAACCCTTCGACTGAACCAGCAAAGACGACAAAGATCCTTTATGGCTACTAACACATCAGGGTGACCAATAACGTTGTAACTTCAAACGTTTTTTGCAGAGAAAATCATCAACACTTCATCCAAAAATAACAATTTCATATAGTTTCCATACTCAAGGAGAACACAACCCAATACATCCGAGCCAATATCTATTTCATAACCAGAGTAGACTCATGGATGGAAAAAAAAAAAGACATGCTTGTTAATCAAACACCTTAAAACGTGAGTTGGCTGAGCGGTTCCTCTCTACTAAGAAGTCGGAGCATAACCACAACAACAAAATTGAACAATAGCCTGACTAGGGTGCGACCAGCAAAGGAGAAAGGATGACGTGAAGTAAATGCACGTTGCCTCCATTCACAATGCATTAATTCCTTAGTACATGCCAACGAGCTTTCCATTAACACCATTAATCAAACCATGTATTGAAACCATCACCCATTAAAACCAACAGTGTGGCCATATCACATTTCTAACTTATGCCATAACATATATCAACCAAGTTCCATATAATTCAACAATTTGCATAACCATTAGCATCTATTACCTTGTCAAATGTGCCACCAACATTCTATCCATCCAAATATACCATATGCATCTTAACCATATAAATCAATCAAATCGCACAACTATTACTTGCTAGCTAGGATTTAATTATAATTGTTTAAATCTTTCATGCATGTAGTATAGCATTTAGCATAGTTCAAATCCTTCCCTTTGCATTTGTTGCATTGTTTCCATTTCTTTCCAATTGCTTGTATGTGTTATTGCTCTTTTTTTTTCAACTGCCTTTTATGTATTGTTACTAACATGTTTGTTGTGCAGGTGTTCCAAGAATAGGTAGCAATGGTATCAATGAATAGCATAGGTCGTAGTAACATAAAGAACCAATACTTCATAAGCCCAAACCATAGCCAATAAAAACAAGATCTCATCAACCATGTAAGTCGTGTCAAACATCATCACAAACATCAAATATGAACAGATTTGATCTTGAATCTACAAGGGGGTCCCACCTACTAGTATTATTTAGCTTTTATAGTAATAGGTTTTAGCAACAATTTGCGGGCAAACTTCGTTGTGATTTCAATTGTCAAAAAACTAGCGACTCCACAGGGAAATTTGTTTCCAATAGATTTAGAACTCAAAACTTATGGTTTCGCAAACCGAGAACAGCAAGCATAGAAGACATAACCAGGAAAATTATGCAACAAGGGGAAGTGAGTTGATTCAATGAAAAGATGACTAGGGAATTTGGGAATAATTCATGAAAAGTGATAAGTATGAGGGGTTTTACCACCGTATGCATAATCTTCAAGGAGATTTTTTTTTATTTTTTTTTTAGACTTGCTCTTAAAATCTCAATGGATGGAGAAATGATAAGAAGAAGCGGGAAATAACCAATTCTTTATAAGACAATACTGGAGATATATAACAATTTCAAGGGTCCTTCAGAGGAGACATCATAACAGTTGTGTAAGCTTGATTGTTATCGACTAACAATGCCTTGCAGGAGTGTCATTGTGGCAGAATTGATCCAACATTCTATCTTGACCAAATCAACTAAAAGATGATAGGAAACAAAATCATGACAGAAGTAAAAATGCAGAAATTAAAACAGCAACAATAAGAGACAAAAAATGAAGAAAGCAACAAGAAAAGTTTTAACCCAGAAAGCCGGAGTCAAATTACTGTAAAGTAGAAAAAGAAGCACAAAAAAAAGAAGTAGAGCTAGGCTACTATTATACAGAAAATCCAGACAACATTAGAGCTTTTCACGTTGGTCCCTCACAATATTTCAAGCGAGGGCTATTAGCATTGTAGGAAAACAATTGCTTATGTAATTCCTTTAAAATGTAAGAGTTAGTGTCCAAGACAAAAGAAATCTGGAAAGGACCCAACACTTGGAATACTGACGTAATTATCAACCCCTTGATGCACACAATTAGATCATCAAGATAGAGATGGAGACTGACCAATTCATCAAAAGTTGTGTGCACAGGTCTTCTAAAAGCGGTACTTACATCAAGTAAGCTAGAAAGAAGGCATTGGTAAGACATGGTATCTCAATTAGTGATAAGAGTGGTTTTGTGAGCATCTACCCCTTTTACCTTGATTTTCTTGAAGCCCAACAAACTGTCAAGCAAGGGCCTTAACTGTGACTCTACAACCTGCTACAGAACCATTTCCATATTGAGAGGAGGAAAAGGGTTTCTCATAATAGCTTACCTGAAAGTTCGAAGACTGATACAAGCTCTAATATTCTCAGTGGTCCTCAAAGCAGGTTCCCAATTGGAAACCCATTCAGGATGGACTGGAAAAATAATCCCAGCCCTTAAGAATTTTCCCAACTCCTTTTGAAAGGTTGCTTTAAAAGAAAAGTTAATAGATCTTTGTTCTTGCATAGTTGGTTTCATGCATTCCTTGATGGAAATAGCATTTTGTAAAAAAATAGGATCAAAACCACGAATATCCTTATAAGGCCAAGAAGAAACCTTTTGAAATTCACCAAGTAGCTTGGCGAACTTCCTTTTTTTTATATCAGAACATTGGGTACTTACATTAATGTTCCTTGAAGATTCGAGTGCCCACATGTTCATAGAGATGGTTTCACCCACCTCCCTTCATAGCTCCTCCTTTTTATGTTTTTCTTTGTTTCCTACAACACTCAATGAAAATGAACCGTCTAGAGGAGTCAAGCTCTCTGAAATCTTATCGTTTTCTATGGAAATAATTTCCTCAGGCTTAAGAGGTTCATCTTGAATGAAAGCACAAGTGTTCTCATTGTTAGGGAGGGCCTGCCAAGATTCTACATTTCCAGAGATATGCAGATGATATAGAGATTGAAAAGAACAATCAGGCCTATGAGGCAAAAGTTGTTTATTAGTAGAGGTTGCAAAGGTAGTTAACCGATCAACCATTGAATTCAACTCCCTCTTAATATGAGTGATATTGAAAGATAGAAGATTTGAGACAAGATCCCAAACAGTTTGGGAGTATCATTCCATCATCTCGTTGCTAGGAGAGCATATCTTACGTATCAAGTTCACAACAAGCTCAGAATTTCCAAAAACTAAAAGGTGACCACAACCAAGATTAAGGGCGTTTTCAATGCCTAATAATAAAGCTTCGAATTAAGTGACATTTTGAACCAACAAACTCTAACCTGTAAGACATATTATAGATTTTTCCTGCAGGAGAAACCAAGATAATGCCAGCCCCATTACCTTCATTAGAGCATGAACCATCAAAGTGCATATGCCACATATCATCATCTAAATTGATTCATTCCAAAGGAATATTACCCTGCTTGGCAAAGATGGAATATACTCCTAGGTCTTCTTTGATATAGTTTACACTAGATTGTAGAACATTCTCTATATAGGGTGAAATCCTTCCCTCTCTAAGGACTATAATGTTCTTACCATTCCGAGGAACGAATAAATGTGTCCTGTTGAGTGAGAGGTATCCACCTGTTAAGGCTTGCCAATATCTCCCCAAGATAATTGAGTAATTGCTTACAGGCATATCGATCACCTGAATGCTAAGGGTTGTCCTTATCCCATGATGAGCGCATAAAACCACGGTTACATCCTTAATCTCGCCTATGGTTGTTTGTTGTATACTATTATAGGAGAGCATGCTTCTGGCGTTTTCATTTGTATAATACAAGCCTAGCTCTTCCATAATAATCTTTGACATCACACTTCCCGAACCACCATCGATGAGGCAACAATGGGCAATCTTATCCATGATCGTTACAGAAATATAAAAAGGAGGATTTTCTACAGGGTATCTAAAGTTATGTACACCTACTTTATTTACAGAAGAATCCTTTTCGCTTACCTCTTCGGAAAGATTGGCTACAAAGAAAGCTTCTCCGTCCATGAATTGTTTCAGATGCATATGTTATTTAGGGATGGAAACCATGTCTAGAAGGGTTGCATTTGCTTTGATGTTTTCCAACTGATTCAAGATATTATATTTGGAAGAGGAGAGAGGGGGAATGATTCCTTGACTCTCAGGAACTTTAGGAACCTGGGGAGTAGTAGCGGGTGAGGATGAGCTCTGTGTACAAGAACTGCGAAGAGAATCAAATTTTCCCTTGGGAGCGTAGGCTTTGTTCCTAGTGTTGATGACCATGACGTCTTCTAGCTCTGCAAAATCTAGGACAACGATAGTAGCTTCTGGTCTTTTACCAAAGATCTTATCTCTGGCACTCTTCTTTACCTCACATGTGGTTTCCTCGTGGTGTTCCTCACAAAAGTTACACCAACTCTGACGCAGGATAGCTTTAGGCTGAGAATTGTTTTAAACAGATTTCTAAAGGGGGGTGCAGAAGAGGATGAAGCTCCAAGGGTGAGAGGGGAGACAATATCCTTTCGTTCAAATTCTATCATATGGTTTTTCATATCTTGTACTAGTTGTAAGAGAGAAGACATGTTTGTCTGTCTAACTGATTGTCCTCGGGGAAGACCAGTTCTTTCAAGTTGTTCTTCATACTCTGAACAGGTATGCAGAGCGGAAATGAGATTATCAATGGATTTTTCCTCAAGCCTGTGACGGTAGGGGGAAGGCAATGCATTGTAATAATGCATGAAAGTGGCTTGGTT
>SNQJ01S0056708.1:8792-29991 GCA_010110895.2 Picea sitchensis | reverse complement strand
TTAAAACTCATACCATTATACATGAAACAACCTTGGGTCCATTACCCAAACCTCTGTGCTACCAAAATTCGCTACCAGACTTTCTCCAAGGGTTGACATCAATCACTAAGGGTTGACATCAATCTACAATATCACTCTCCAATAGTTGACATCAATGAAAACGAACAATCCATACCAACTATCCATCAACCTAAGCCAACTGTCTGACAATTTTTCTTTACTTTGATTGCTTCATCCCGATAAGTTTGTAATTCTTGCTTATGCGCTTCATCATCAATCACTGCATCTTGAAAAGTGTTCGGACTAGTGAGAAAATTGATAATTTGAGTATCATCGTCGAATACTCTCGAATTTGTGATGTTGTCAGGTATGGAGGGCCTGAAAATCATTTGAACCGAAAAACTATCACCAGGGGATATGAGTCTAGATGTCGCATTAGCCAAGATATCTGCATCTAAATTTTGATCGTGAGGTATAAAGTAATGTTAAATGAATCAAAAGAATAAATCAAACTCCATACCTCTTTTTGATATGCCTTTAGATGCAGTGACATTAAATGGATAGTTTTTCTTACCTGTCGAACGATTATTTCATAATCACCAAACACTTTAAGATATTTCAGCTTCATATCGATGGCCTTTTTTAGACCTTGAACTAAGCCTTCATATTAAACGATGTTGTTGGTGCATTCAAAATCTAGGTAGCATGATATGAGCAGTTTACCTTGACTAGTGTCGATTAGGACACATCCTGCTCCGGCTCCATCTTGTGTCTTAGAGCCATCAAAGA
Organism: Picea sitchensis; assembly: GCA_010110895.2. Lineage (NCBI taxonomy): Eukaryota > Viridiplantae > Streptophyta > Pinopsida > Pinales > Pinaceae > Picea > Picea sitchensis. The sequence goes on along the minus strand of SNQJ01S0056708.1, from coordinate 29,202 downwards.
ACATAGTCCACATGTCATAAATTTTATTTTATTAATTGAACTAAATCCTAGGTTAGTTAGTATAGTGCAAGTGTTATTGTGAGTTCGTGGGTGGAGTTTAGATTGTGAATCTGGTTGTATTTCAGATGTTTGTGCCTCATAACAACCATAATCAGTCTCAAAGAAATAATTGCCCAAGACAGAATGTGCAAAACTTATAGGTTAGTTCTTTCCTTCCAATTTCTTCATTGTGTGCTTCATGTGGGCCTCACTATTCACTCGAATTCGATTCTCCTTACCATTATACAACAACCACAAGTGAGACCAATCGATAGAAAAGTAGCCTTGAAGTTTGGTCGACCAATCCCTACATAATAGCATACCATAACTCTCTGGTATATCGACAACGACGATATCTATTGTTTGATGCACCATAGGATCAGATGAAAGCGTGATCAAGACATCCTTAAGTTCTCCCTTTACTTTAACATATGTCCTATCTAACTGTATAATTCTAGTTTTGGTCATTTGTGGAACAATGTTTATTTTTTGGCAAACAAAAAAAGGCATTATGTTAGACGACGCACCTGAATTTGCTAGATAGTTATGCACATTGAAATTAAATATTTCGTAAGTGAATAGAAAAGGTGGTACCTGAGACCTTGAGTATGCACCTATACTTGTTGCATTTATGGCTGCTTTTATTTCTACATTATGTATTTCTTATACCTCATCTTCTGGAAGAATGTTTTCACTAACAACAACTGTCTTTTTATGAGCATCAGCGGGGTTGAAATCGTCATGTAGGAGTTCATGTTGTTGTGTTAGTGAACATATATTAAACATGTAAATTTTAGTTTTTGTTTTCTTCTTTTCTTCTATCACATTGTATTCAAGGATACGCGTGTTGAGGTTGTTTACCATTGGACTATATTTCAACTCACACGTCTTGTCTTTGTTCAGTACCAAGTTAAGCTTAGTGTTATTCCCAGTTGAGCTAGATGTACTTGGTTTATTTTTGTTGACTGGGAAAACTTTGCTTGTTTTGATGCTATTTTTTCCTTGAGTTGCGTCATTTGGTTTTGGGGAAACAGGGGGAGGAGTAATTTTACTAAGTGGAATATTGTCTTCTTTGGAGGAAGTATCGTTAGGGACTGGACCTTTATTGTGTAGATTATAATTTCTTTAGGCAACAACCTTGATAGCTGGAATGTCTTCGATCAATACTTCTTCAATCTATTGGTCATTCAATTCATGATACTAGTCCCAAAAAGGCATGGCAGATTCCGGAGGAAGCTCATCAGTATTGTTGGTGGGACCTTGTGTTGGGTTTTCATCATTTAAGATATGTCAATCTAACAATTGATTTATCACTAGGGTCATGGAATTGACCCATTGAGGGCAAGTTCATTCTGGGTGGTTTTGTTGGTGATAAGAGCAGAAACCATCATTGTTGAAGTTGTCTAAGTTAAAGGCCATATGAGGCGGTTCAAGTGGTTTCGACGAGTTATCTTGTCTCTTAAAGAACATGCGAAAGGTTTTGATGATCCTTCATCAACATTCTTTTTACAGTCTGCCACTTCGTTAGACAACTTCTTAACTAATTTAACCACATTGGCAATATCCTTTGGTTCCTTTTCAGGTGGTTTAGTTTTGGTTTCCTCGAGATGTGAGCGGTGTTCATAGGAAGACAAATATCTTTCTATTGTTTCAGCTTCATCAAAGTTAAGTGGAAATGTGTTCTTGTTATCCCATTTGACAAACATTCCTATGGAAGGAATTAATGCTACCGTGTAATATTCAATAGCTAAGGATTGAGCAAGAGCTACGCCGTGGGGAAACTCGATTAAGACATTGAGAAATATTTGCTTAAAATATTTCACCTTCCCTTTCTTGTCCATCTTGATGGCTCTTAACTCTTTGTGCAAAGATGCAGTCATTTTCCTTTCCCCAAATTTTCAGATAAAGAGCCTCTTGAAATCATCCCACTCAGTTATAGATCTGGATGGTAGGATGAAATACCAAGTAGATGGTCTGCCTAAAAAACTATAAGGAAACAACCTACAAACCATGTCTTCATGTTGGACATTTAGTAGATGAGTGGCTAGGAAGAGGTTATTTAAATGGTCTTCTAGGGACCTGGGTTTATTTGGATCAAATTTTGGAAGGACTTTGTCAGATTTTCTTGGCATTTCATGTAACGGTCTAGCTAAATTTAGAGCACCTTGAGCTCTTCAACGTGGGATAACTTATCTATCATTTATATTTTCCACCATTATTTGTTCTAAAATAATTTATGGGTGTTCACCTTCGAGATTATCCTCGATTTCAATAAGGAAATGTATAGCTCGGCTCAAGGGTCCTTGGACTTCTTGCAGGGTGGTTTCAATAAGATCGTCTACGGAGTCAACTTAAATATCAGGATGTGTCTTAGGTCTTTCCACATGAGTTGCTTTCCTCCTAGGAAGCTCGGAGGTTGTTGGCAGCTTGCCAAGTAGCTTTGCATAAGCACGTGTAATCCTACGAGTTCCAGACAAATCTTCCCGTGGTACTCAGAACCAAGTTTCAGTGTGTGTTTCCGGACTATCAGAGGCACTTCCGAAATTAGGATTTGAATCTTCGTAGGTAACTTCTTGTTCAGATTCAAATCTAGGAAACATAGAAGGAGTGGAGTTATTTTCTGAAGACTGATTTCGGTTGTGTAAATCGTTTATATAAGCCATAAAAGATGGCCCTCTTTCTATCGCCAATTCTGTTGAAGGGTCTAAATTCACCCGACAACAGCAAGGGGTACTACCCGGTACGCGGTTCCAACTAGACTATGCATCGTTTGAATTAGGAGTCTCGTGCATAATTTGGCCTGGCTGCCATTGATATTGTTTTTGTGGTTTTGGGCTGGTTACGGTTCAGTTTACCGATGAGGATGGATGATGAGTGGATGTGCAATGCAAAGATGTAGATGAGTACTATGTATTAAAAAAAAAACTAATCTATTGCTAATCTACTCTAATATAATCCTAGCTGGGAACAAGCTAAAGTAATCGACGAGCTGTAAATGAAACCAAATTATGCACAACTTCCACACAGATAGATGAAATAGAAGAGCAAAACCAGAAACAAATGCATGCAAATATAACCAGAACAGTCTAAATTATATCAATGCATGCGTTAACAACTCGACAATCTCAAGACTTAAAGATATTTGAAGAAACACTTAATACCGCAGAACAACATAAAGTGCATATGGATTAATCTATAAGTAAACAAGCATCCTTACAATCCATGTGAACAACATTCATCTGCACTTGAAATAATTCACAACATAGATGTATCCACACACAAGTATTCCTTCCTCAAAAAAGTGGCCCCGAGGGCTTCTCAATATTCATTAATAAGGTATATGTTCTCGAAATAGTTCTCGGGTCTATACATTGCTTGAAAACTCAAAAGTCCTTTACACATGAGCCTTTACTCTTACTTATACAATTCTCGGTAACCGTTAAGTGACTCTTTACCTTCTTCTAGAAGAGGTTGTTACAAAAATGGCTCGGATTCCTATTTATTAGTGACAAGTGTACAATAAGGACAAAATTAAGATCGATTGGAAAAAAAACAAAATAAAAAACATGTTTAACATTCTCTAGCTACTATTTTGTCTTTATTCAAGGATTTTTCCCTCTAATGTATGTTGTCCATATTTCTAGTTGATCATATAAGGATATGATCCTTCTGTAAGTTAATTGTTCCAGAGTTGTGTTGTTCATGGCCATGATGTCTTTAATGGTGGGATGGAAAAACAGGTGAGCATCCAAACCCTATGGTCACAAGAAGGGCGATAAGAATTCAAAGGGATCAACTGCAATTGTTCTGGGATGACTTTCTCTCATTTCAAAATTTGAGTATAAGTTGAGGAGTTGATGGAAAAGTGTAAAAAATGCTCTCATAGAGGTTATTTCCTTCCCTTTTATCCCAAAATCGGAGGGCAAGCCATGGTGGGGTGAATGGAAAAGGATGTTGTTGACGATTAAAATTGCAATGAAGTTTGTCTGTAAAGTGTTGCTAAAGCCTATTACTATAAAAGCTAAATAATACTAGTAGGTGGGACCCCCTTGTAGATTGAAGATCAGATCTGTTCATATTTGATGTTTGTGATGATGTTTGACACGACTTACATGGTTGATGAGATCTTGTTTTTATTGGCTATGGTTTGGGCTTATGAAGTATTAGTTCTTTATGTTACTATGGCCTATGCTATTCATTGATATCACTGATACCTGTTCTTAGAACACCTGCACAACATACATGTTAGTAACAATACATAAAAGGCAGTTGAAAGAAAAAAGGGCAATAACACATACAAGCAATTGGAAAGAAATGGAAACAATGCAACAAATGCAAAGGGAAGGATTTGAACTATGTTAGATGCTATACTACATGCATGAAAGATTTAAATGATTATCATTAAATCCTAGCTAGCAAGTAATAGTTGTGCGATTTGATTGAGTTATATGGTTAATATGCATATGGTATATTTGGATGGATAGAATGTTGGTGGCGCATTTGACAAGGTAATAGATGCTAATGGTTATGTGAATTGTTGAATTATATGGAACTTGGTTGAATTACGTTATGGAATAAGTTAGAAATGTGATATGGCCACGTTGTTGGTTTTAATGGGTGATGGTTTCAATACATGGTTTGATTAATGGTGTCGATGGAAAGCTCGTTGACATGTATTAAGGAATTAATGCACTGTGAATGGAGGCGACATTAATTTACTGCACGTCACCCTTTCTCCTTCGCTAGATGCCACCCTAATCAGGCTATTGTTCAATTTTGTTGCTATGGTTATGCTCCAACTTCCTAGCAGAGAGGAACCGCTCGACCAACTTGCATTTTAAGGTGTTTGATTAACAAGTATGTCTTTTTTTTTCCATCCATGAATCTACTCTGGTTATGAAATAGATATTGGCTCAGATGTATTGGGTTGTGTTCTCCTTGAGTATGGTATCTGTGTGAAATTATGATTTTTGGATGAAGTGTCGATAGTTTTCTCTACAAAAAATGTTTGAAGTTACATCGGTATTGGTCACCCTGATGTGTTAGCAGCCATAAAGGCTCCTTGTCGTCTTTGCTGGTTCAGTTGAAGAGTTTTCGTTTGGTCTGGAGTGACTAGTTGTCTTCATGCATTTTATATTACCATACCCAGTCTCGGCCTTTATGGGGTTTAATGGGTTTGGGATGCCTGGTCACATTGCGCATTATTTTTGGCATTGGGTTGTTCATGCTTTTGTTGGTCGTGCAGTAGGTTCTGTTGCTTCTTCTTGGCTCTACTTCTTATCAATGTTGTTAGTTGGTTGGTTGAGAGAACCACGAGGGTTATACCCTGCGTGTGCTAAGTCATTGCAAAGCCCAAATGGAGCCTGCCCCCTCTGCTTATACCTCTCCTGTCATGGGATTCGTCACCCTGGCCATGAAGTAAATTGTGTCGTTCTCCATGGATACACCATTGGTCTCGAAGGTTTTCGACATTGAGAAGAATCGACCTCAGTCTCCCTGTGTTGGCCACGGGGCAAACCCTTAACTCTCAAGTCTGAGGGTTGACAGAGAAGATCGTTGTTGCCTGTCGGGTTCACTATTAGTTGTTATGTATTTTTGAGAGTAGTAATTAATCGGCTCGACCAAAGTGGATTGTATGAGAGTGGTGTTGGTTGAGCATCTAGCCTCTGTAATTGTTATTATTGAGTGTATGAGATCGACATGGTTAATTAAAATGAATTTTTATTACTGCCTCCTTGTGTTTATTGAATGGATAACCTAGCACTGTTTTCACACTTAATACATTGGTATGAGTGGCATTCCTATAACATGACTCGATGTTTACTGTGACTCTGTGTTCTAATGGCATGATGATCATTGCAAATCAGGGTGTTTATAACAGTTTCCTTCATTGTATAAGTATGTTATCCAATTGTGTCGTCAGGGATGAGCCCGAGCTTACTCAATATGGTTGGATTGCAGTTTGATTGAGTTATGCAATTCTGTTGCTATCTCCTTGTGTTGATTGTTAAGTCAACACGATGAGGTTAAGTAATTAATACTGTGGCTGTGTGTGTGTGTGTGTTTTTTTTTAAAATGATCAAATGGGAATGTTGCATCGTGGTGTTATGGTATGGCTGCCCACTGTGTATGCTATGGATATTTTTTCGGTTGCAAATTCAAGGACAGTCACAGAGTTTTGAACATGGCTTGTTGCAATTTGTTCAATGTTTGTAAATCGGGCCTGCTATGGATGCCTCGTCAATTGGATGGATAGCCCAGCTTTTTTATTATTTTGAGTCGAAGGAAATTTGGCTTGCACAGTCACAGAATTACACTTGCGTTGATTTGTCTGGAGTTTTCTACAACATAGCATGAGTTGGCGTGATGGTCATTGTCTGTTTGTTTAATGGTGAGTCAAAGTTTTCACATTTTAATTATGGATTATTGGATTGAATGTCCACTAAGTGTGTTTAACGAATGTCATGCATTTTAACAAATGATAAACACAATTACAATGGTAGTATAACTTCATTGTTTTTCGCAACTCTTGAGTTTTGTTTGATAATCGAAGTAATGTATGGACAGTGGTTGTTTTGATAATAACAGCGTGGAAATGGTTATTGATTATACGTTTGAGAATTGTTACAAGATGTAAATTGGATAAGTAAGAGGAACATAACACCTCTAAAAAACTTTATGGATAGCACACTATCTTGTTTGGTGACACTGTCTTTAGTGTTTGATTTCAAACTGTAAGCGAGTTAATGCTTAGAATTGTTGAATTACACAGAGTACTGTTTTGAAGTCACAATGGTAAATTGATTGATTTCTTCACAAAATAGTTTTATGGATCACTTAATTAATTTTATGAACAATAATGACTTTTTTTCCCTACCATTACTTCGCTTTCCGCTAATTTAAACCCCCTCGCCTTCCCATACTCATTTTTCACTCCTTGTTCTAAAATTGATTACAGTCAAGAGAATTTTTGTGTTGAATCAGTTGGAAGTGAGAGTGTCTTGGTTGGATTACAGTGATGTTTTCTTTGGTTTGCATTACAATTGATTGTTGTTGTCATCGAGCAGTAACCATGTTCTTTTCCCCCCTCATTATATCATGTTTATCTCAATACAAACCCCTCGCATATCCCAGAGCCCTTTGTTCACCCCCTGCTCATTGACAAATAGTTTAACAATTTGTATGGATTGGATTGCATGATTCTGATACGTTGCCGAGCCAAAATCTATTTCATATTTTTAAAAGAGTTGTCATGTATGGTTATTTAAAAGATTATTTGCTAATCAATCACACATGCAGGGATGAGCTATTCAAATAAAAGGCTGAAAATAAAGGCCTATCATGCCTCCGTCAAAGAAAAGGCTGCTACTACCCCTTCCGCATCTTCAGATAATTCTGGAAAATCCGTGTCCTCCCACTTGCATTGTAAGGACGATTGTTCTCATATGATCAGCAGGATGAGTCTTAAGGATTCCACACAGCCTAAGGCAGGTGCAGAAGGACTTAAAGATGATAGCATCAACAAGGGAAAGCTTGCCTCACAAACCGGGAAATATGGTTTTTGAGTTTTTATTTTATCTATTGTTTATGACAGTTGACTTCAAGAATCTTTGGACAACATGTTTTATTTTGGATATATGAGTAATGTTTTTTGAAAATAATCTAAAAAATCACGAGTTAAATTGTCAAATGTGAATATGTTGATGGGGAGTCACAAGGAGGTGTGCTTTGCTTAACTAACTAGTTATGTTATGATGGTTATGAGCTAAAGGGAGTCACAAGGGGTCCCACCTACTAGTTGTTATTTATTTATAACCCTTATTATGATTATTACCTTTCCCTCTAACTAAAGTTAGTTAAGTCTTTTAATTAACTTAACTAATGAGTTGGTTCAACTACTTCAACCAATTCTAATTTGTTTAAAATGAAAGGGAAAGGGAGAGACAAGAGGAGGACAGAAGCAGAAGCATACTAAGGTTTGCTCTTTGAGTTTATGTTGAGATAGTTCAGTTTTCATTCATTCATTATTCATCACAATCCTAATTCTCTTTTATGATAGCAAGGTCTTATTGTAGACAACAATATTCAGGGCTGAATCACATCATTCAGACACTTGTTTTTCAGAGGTGTTATCTATCTTTAATAGTCTGTGTAGACTTGTCTGTTTGTGAATTAGTTTTCATGACTGACAAAGGCTATTGTGTAGAGTTGAGTGGGCAGCAATCTCTGGCAAGATGATACAACTTTTTAGAGTTCAGTTTTGGTTTCCTGTCAAAGGTCCTTTTGTATGTTCCATTGGGGATGTCTAAGTTTGACTTTGGTCCAAAATTTTTGCATGAGATTTTGTAAAGAAATGACTCTTTGGTGAATTTGAATGAAATAAAGGATTGATTTATGTCTCATCTGTCTTGATTATCATCTTGGTGACTTTACTTCTATCTTTATATTTATTTCAGCAACTGATATGTTCAGAAAATTACATAAAAAGTAAATTTTCAGCAAGCTTTTTGTTGATAAAAGACTAGCCTAAACACTTGTAATTAATACTTGTGAGTTAGGATGTTATTTTTGTTGTCTATAAACATAGGGTGATATTCCCGCCTATTCTACTTTAGCCAAGCAGAGTCTAAAAATGATTGAGTAAGATCATTCCATATCTTTTCCTCAACATTTATTTGGTGACCATACTGGGGAGATCTTCAATATCTCTCTGGTTAAATTTTATACTCAATTTTCATTAATACAATTTTTTTCTGAAATTGATTCCTTGACTGTTTTGCTTTCTCAATGACTGTGCCTATTGCAAGGCAACCGAATATTGAGCCCGGTATTCAAGACCAGACCAACATTGCTTTGAATCTGTTTAATACCATTCTAGACACTGCCAATACCCGTGCTGAACTTAACCATTCTTGGGCAGCAATTGAACGAGATATTAGTTCTCAAGAACGATTGGAAGCTACATGTACACAACCTAGAAATCAACAGTAACCTTTTTGTTTCTTCAGGTTTGGCCTTTCTTTCATGTCCTTAGACTCTCGTAATTCTAGAAGAAGAAGAGGCCTGTCACCTGAAATCAATCCTATTGCTGAAATAGAAAGAAGGAACGTTGTGTTATCTGCCCAACAAAGTGCTCTAAGGAGAACTTTATTTGATTCATTCAACTCATATTTATTTCCCTCATCTGTCATCCACAAGATGGCATCTAGTGGTGGCTATGATGGCACTGGAAGTGTTCCATCTTCTCAATCTTCATCATCATCAGTGATTGGTAGCTTATATAGCCACCATATCCCTGTCCAATCCACTACAAACCCCACCAAAGTCATTAAAAAGTATGGGATTTTTCAATTCGAAGAAGACGCTACAACCACACCGTGGCATGTGTCCTCTCCTCGTAACCTAGCACCTGCTACTCGTCCACTTCCGAAGTTTAAAGAACACTTGCCTAAGTTTTCAGGAAATAACATTGTGAGTACAAACGAACACGTGGTGGCATTTTCCAATGCTTGTCATAATATAGGGGCCAATAAAAATGATACTTGCATGTACCTATTCATCAATTCCTTGGAAGGAAAGGTCATGACCAACTTCTTTGTCCTTCCTCCTAAGATTCTGTCTACTTGGGAGGAGTTAATCTATTGGTTCTGATCCACTTATGGGTAATCCAAAAGCCCTGCCAAGAAGTTAAGGGAATACAATAATGTCACCTATAAGGATGGTGAGACCATCAAGTCTTTCAACTTACATTTCACCAAGTTATACCATCAAATCCTCGAACTTATCCTCCCTTAGAACCAAGCCACTTTCATGCATTATTACAATGCATTGCCTTCCCCCTACCGTCACAGGCTTGAGGAAAAATCCATTGATAATCTCATTTCCGCTCTGCATACCTGTTCAGAGTATGAAGAACAACTTGAAAGAACTGGTCTTCCTCAGGGAAAATCAGTTAGACAGAATAACATGTCTTCTCTTTTACAACTAGTACAAGATATGAAAAACTGTATGATAGAATTTGAGCGGAAGGGTACTGTCTCCCTTCTCACCGCTGGAGCTTCATCCTCTTCTGCACCCCGCTTTAGAAATCTGTTTAAAACAATTCTTAGCCTAAAGCTATCTTGCATCGGAGTTGGTGTAACTTTTGTGAGGAACACCACGAGGAAACCACATGTGAGGTAAAGAAGAGTGCTAGAGATAAGATCTTTGGTAAAAGACCAGAAGCTACTATTGTTGTCCTAGATTTTGCAGAGCTAGAAGATGTCATGGTCATCAACACTAGGAACAAAGCCTATGCTCCCAAGGGAAAATTTGATTCTCCCCGCAGTTCTTCTACCCCGAGCTCATCCTCACCCGCTGCTACTCCCCAGGTTCCTAAAGTTCCTAAGAGTCAAGGAATCATTCCCCCTCTCTCCTCTTCCAAATATAATATCTTGAATCAGTTGGACAACATCAAAGCAAATGCCACCCTTCTAGACATGGTTTCCATCCCTAAATAACAGATGCATCTGAAACAATTCATGGAAGGAAAAGCTTTCGTTGTAGCCAATCTTTCCGAAGAGGTAAGCAAAGAGGATTCTTCTATAAATAAAGTAGGTGTACATAACTTTAGATACCCTATAAAAAATCCTCCTTTTTATATTTCTGTAAAGATCATGGATAAGATTTCCCATTGTTGCCTCATCGATGGTGGTTCGAGCCCAAGTGTGATGTCGAAGATTATTATGGAAGAGCTAGGCTTGTCTTATACAAATGAAAACACCAGAAGCATGCTCTCCTATAATAGTATACAACAAACAACCATAGGCGAGATTAAGGATGTAACTGTGGTTTTATGCACTCATCCTGAGATAAGGACAACCCTTAGCATTCAGGTGATTGATATGCCTGTAAGCAATTACTCAATTATCTCGGGGAGATATTGGCAAGCCTTAACAGGTGGATACCTCTCACTCGACGGGACACATTTATCCGTTCCTCGGAATGGTAAGAACATTATAGTCCTTAGAGAGGGAAGGATTTCACCCTATATAGAGAATGTTCCGCAATCTAGTGTAAACTATATCGAAGAAGACCTAGGAGTATATTCCATCTTTGCCGAGCAGGATAATATTCCTTTGGAACAAATCAATTTAGATGATGATATGTGGCATATGCACTTTAATGGTTCATGCTCTAATGAAGGTAATGGGGCTGGCATTATCTTGGTTTCTCCTGCAGGAAAAATCTATAATATGTCTTACAGGTTAGAGTTTGTTGGTTCAAAATGTCGCTGAATTCGAAGCTTTATTATTAGGCATTGAAAATGCCCTTAATATTGGTTGTGGTCACCTTTCAGTTTTTGGAAATTCTGAGCTTGTTGTGAACCTGATATGTAAGATATGCTCTCCTAGCAATGAGTTGATGGAATGATACTCCCAAACTGTTTGGGATCTTGTCTCAAATCTTCTATCTTTCAACATCACTCATATTAAGAGGGAGTTGAATTCAATGGCTGATCGATTAACTGCCTTTGCAACCTCTACTAATAAACAACTTTTGCCTCATAGGCCTGATTGTTCTTTTCAATCTCTATATCGTCTGCATATCTCTGGAAATGTAGAATCTTGGAAGGCCCTCCCTAACAATGAGAACACTTGTGGTTTCATTCAATATGAACCTCTTAAGCCCGAGGAAATTATTTCCGTAGAAAACGATAAGATTTCAGAGAGCTTGACTCCTCTAGACGGTTCATTTTCATTGAGTGTTGTAGGAAACAAAGAAAAACATAAAAAGGAGGAGCTATGAAGGGAGGTGGGTGAAACCATCTCTATGAACATTTGGGCACTCGAATCTTCAAGGAACATTAACGTAAGTACCCAATGTTCTGATATATAAAAAAGGAAGTTCGTCAAGCTACTTGGTGAATTTCAAAAGGTTTCTGCTTGGCCTTATAAGGATCTTCGTGGTTTTGATCCTATTTTTTTACAAAATGCTATTTCCATCAAGGAATGCATGAAACCAACTATGCAAGAAAAAATATCTATTAACTCTGCTTTTAAGGCAACCTTTCATAAGGAGTTGGGAAAATTCTTAAGGGTTGGGATTATTTTTCCAGTCCATCCTGAATGGGTTTCCAATTGGGAACCTTCTTCGAGGACCACTGAGAATATTAGAACTTGTATCAATCTTCGAACTTTCAGGTAAGCTATTATGAGAAACCATTTTCCTCCTCTCAATATGGAAATGGTTCTGCAGCAGGTTGTAGAGTCACAGTTAAGGCCCTTGCTTGATAGTTTGTTGGGCTACAAGAAAATCAAGGTAAAAGGGGTAGATGCTCACAAAACCACTCTTATCACTAATTGAGATACCATGTCTTACTAATGTCTGCTTTCTAGCTTACTTGATGTAAGTACCGCTTTTAGAAGACCTATGCACACGAATTTTGATGAATTGGTCAATCTCCATCTCTATCTTGATGATCTAATTGTGTGCGTCAAGGGGTTGATAATTACGTCAGTATTCCAAGTGTTGAGTCCTTTCCAGATTGGTTTTGTCTTGGACACTAACTCTTACATTTTAAAGGAATTACATAAGCAATTGTTTTCCTACAACGCTAATAGCCCTCACTTGAAATATTGTGAGGGACCAACGTGAAAAGCTCTGATGCTGTCTGGATTTTCTGTATAATAGTAGCCTAGCTCTACTTTTTTTTTTTTGTGCTTCTTTTTCTGCTTTACAGTAATTTAACTCCGGCTTTCTGGGTTAAAACTTTTCTTGTTGCTTTCTTCATTTTTTGTCTCTTATTGTTGTTGTTTTAATTTATGCATTTTTACTTCTATCATGATTTTGTTTCTTATCATCTTTTAGTTGATTTGGTCAAGATAGCATGTTGGATCAATTCTGCCACAGTGGCACTCCTGCAAGGCATTGTTAGTCGATGATAATCAAGCTTACATAGCTGTTATGATGTCTCCTCTGAAGGACCCTTGAAATTGTTATATATCTCCACTATTTTCTTATAAATAATTGGTTATTTCCCGCTTCTTCTTACCATTTCTCCATCCATTGAGATTTTAAGAGCAAGTCTAATAAATAAATAAAAAAAAATCTCCTTGAAGATTATGCATACGGTGGTAAAACCCCTCATACTTATCACTTTTCATGAATTATTCCCAAATTCCCTGGTCATCTTTCCATTGAATCAACTCACTTCCCTCTATTGCATAATTTTCCTGGTTATGTCTTCTATGCTTGTTGTTCTCGGTTTGCGAAACCATAAGTTCTGAGTTCTAAATCTGTTGGAAACAAATTTCCTTGTGGAGTCGCCAGTTTGTTGACAATTGAAATCACAACGAAGTTTGCCCGCAAATTGTTGCTAAAGCCTATTACTATAAAAGATAAATAATACTAGTAGTTGGGACCCCCTTGTAGATTCAAGATCAAATCTGTTCATATTTGATGTTTGTGATGATGTTTGACACGACTTACATGGTTGATGAGATCTTGTTTTTATTGGCTATGGATTGGGCTTATGAAGTATTGGTTCTTTATGTTACTACGACCTATGCTATTCATTGATACCATTGCTACCTATTCTTGGAACACCTGCACAACAAACATGTTAGTAATAATACATAAAAGGCAGTTGAAAAAAAAAAGAGCAATAACACATACAAGCAATTGGAAAAAAATGGAAACAATGCAACAAGTGCAAAGGGAAGGATTTGAACTATGCTAGATGCTATACTACATGCATGAAATATTTAAACGATTATGATTAAATCCTAGCTAGCAAGTAATATTTGTGCGATTTGATTGATTTATATGGTTAAGATGCATATGGTATATTTGGATGGATAAAATGTTGGTGGCTCATTTGACAAGGTAATAGATGCTAATGGTTATGCGAATTCTTGAATTATATGGAACTTGGTTGAATTATGTTATGGCATAAGTTAGAAATGTGATATGGCCACACTATTGGTTTTAATGGGTGATGGTTTCAATACATGGTTTTATTAATGGTGTCGATGGAAAGCTCGTTTGATCCGTAGGATCTTTTAATGACTATGGTTGAGTTTTAATTTTGCATGCATTAATTAACCATTTGAGAAACTTAGTGAAAGAATGAGGAAAGAAGAGGAATTATGACAGCCATATACACATTTTCAGATCTGAAATGAAATAATATACAACAAACCATAACACACAGATTGATAACGGAGTTCGGCACAACTTTGCCTACGTCTACGGGCCTTTTCTCTGTGGGGGAGGCTTCTTTATTTCTGCTCAAAAGATCAACAGTACATCGCTGCAATGCAAAATGGATACAAGACTGATCTGGTCATGTTCTTCTAGATCTCTAGAACCATGCAAAGAAAACAACACGCAAAACGGACGTCCGGAGCTCCCAGAAATGGTCCGACAGCGTCTCCTCCTCAAAAGCTTTTCTGCCTCAAAATGGCTTTGGCTTGGCTTCTCCTCAGCATAACTCTACTCTGAATGCCCTCTATGGCCTCAAACATGCCTTGGTTATATATCTAAGAAATTTGGTTGCTCATCCCCAACTTCCTCCCAAAAATTAGGCTCCAAAACTACCCAATAACTCCCCAAAACCATTAAAAATAGGCTTAATTACCATTAAAACTCAAAAATTAGTTATAAAACCCACTTTATAGTTAGATTTGGGCATAAGCCCCCTCTTGCCCAGTGCGCGCCCCCTTGACAGGGTCATATGGGTTCATATGGCCAAGCGCTAGCCCAGAGGGCTAAGCGCTGGCCCCTCTCCATACAATACTTTGCAATATATTTTATAATGTGGGTTTTACAACATAAGAAATAATTTGGTGTATTGGCAAAAGACCATTTCTTAAGGTGTTGGGTTTGGTGGTGGTCATGGGTTCAAATCCAATGGACCCCAAAACATTTTTTTTTAACATGCCACTTCAACTGATGACTGGGTGCCACGTGGCTGCCCATGACTGGGCCACGTGGCATCTCCCCATTTGTCGGATTAATGCCACTTGTCAACCATTGACTAGTCCAGTTGCCTGCCACATGTCTACCCTGTCAGCGAACCTGCCCAATCACGATCAACTAGAGAGTGCCATGTCATCTCCTGCACAGTCAGCATGCTGATGTCATCAGCGTTGACTTTTTGACCAGTTGACCTTTGACTTTTTATCTGTTTGGGCTTCCGATCAGAACGCGATAACTTTCGCATACGGAGCCCGTTTGACAAAGTAAATATACCGCCAGAATCGGGAAGACGAGATGGACGCAATGGCGTTGGTTTCGTCGGATTTTGAACACTTTCATTTTTAAGCATTTTTCAAGCCCTGTCATGCTTCTGGATCTGATTTCGGATCATCGTTGGCATGTACTAAGGAATTAATGCATTGTGAATGGAGGCGATGTGCATTTACTTCACGTCACCCTTTATCCTTCACCGGTCCCACCCTAATTGGGCTATTGTTCAATTTTGTTGTTGTGTTTATGCTCTGACTTCTTAGTAGAGAGGAATCGCTCGACCAACTCGCGTTTTAAGGTGTTTGATTAACAAGCATGTCTCGTTTTTTTTCCATCCATGAGTCTACTTTGGTTATGAAATAGATATTGTCTTGGATGTATTGGGTTGTGTTCTCCTTGAGTATGGAAATTGTATGAAATTGTTATTTTTGGATGAAGTGTTGATGATTTTCTCTGCAAAAAATGTTTGAAGTTACAACGTTATTGGTCACCCTGATGTGTTAGTAGCCATAAAGGATCTCTGTTTTCTTTGTTGGTTCAGTCGAAGGGTTTTCCTTTGGTCTGGAGTGATTGGTTGTCTTCACGAATTTTATATTACCATACCCAGTCTTGACTTTTAAGGGGTTTAATGGGTTTGCGATGCCTGGTCACACTGCACATTATTTTGGGCATTGGGTTGTTCATGCTTTTGTTGGTCGTGCAGTAGGTTATGTTGCTTCTTCTCGGCTCTGCTTCTTATCAACGTTGTTAGTTGGTTGGTTGAGAGAACCACGAGGGTTACACCCTGTGTGTGCTAAGTCATTACAAAGCCCAAATGGAGCCTGGCCCCTCTGCTCATACCTCTCCTATCATGGGATTCGTCACACTGGCCACGAAGTAAATTGTGTCATTCTTTGTGTGTACATCGTTGGTCTCGGAGGTGTTCTCCATTGAGAAGAATCGAACTCAGTCTCCCTGTGTTGGCCACGGGGCAAACCCTTAACTCCCGAGTCTAAGGGTTGACAAAGAAGACCCTTGTTTCATGTCGGGTTCACTATTGGTTGTTATGTATTGTTGAAATAGGTAATTAACCGGCTCGACCAAAGTGGATTGTATGACAGTGGTGTTGGTTGAGAATCTAGCCTCTACAACATAATTACACTTGCGTTGATTTGTTTGGAGTTTTCTACAACATATCATGAGTTGGAGTGATGGTCGTTGTCTGTCTGTTTAATGGCGAGTCAAATTTTTCACATTTTAATTATGGATTATTGGATTGACTGTCCACTAAGTGTGTTTAATGAATGTCATGCATTTTAACAAATGATAAGAACAATTACAATGGCAATATAACTCCATTGTTTTTCACAACTCTTGAGTTGTGTCTGGTAATTGAAGTAATGTATGGACAATGGTTGTTTTGATAATAACAGAGTGGAAATGGTTACTGATTATACATTTGAGAATTGTTAGAAGATGTAAATTGGACAAGTAAGAGGAACATTAATCCCCTACATATATTTGTGGATTGCACATTGTCTTGTTTGGTGACACTGTATTCAGTATTTGATTTCAAACTGTAAGCGATTTAACGCCCAAAATTGTTGAATTACACACAGTAGTGTTTTGAAGTCACAATGGTAAATTGATTGATTTCTTCACATAATAGTTTTATGGATCACTTAATTAATTTTATGAACAATAATCACTCTTTTTCCCTACCATTACTCCGCTTTCCGCTAATTACAACCCCCTCGCCTTCCCATACTCATTTTTCACTCCTTGTTCTAAAATTGATTACAGTCAAGAGAATTTTTATGTTGAAGCAGTTGGAAGTGACAATGTCTTGGTTGGATTACAGTGATGTTTTATTTGGTTTGCATTATAGTTGATTGTTGTTGTCATCGAGCAGTAACCGTGTTCTTTCCCCCCTTCATTATATCATGTTTCGCTCAATACAAACCCCTCGCATATCCCAGAACCCTTTGTTCACCCCCTGCTCATTGACAAACAATTTAACAATTTGTATGACATGATTCTAATATGTTGCTGAGCCAAAATCTATTTCATATTTTTAAAAGAGTTGTCATGTATGGTTATTTGAAAAATTATTTGCTAATCAATCATGCATGCAGGGATGATCTATTCAAATAAAAGGATGAAAACAAAGGCCTATCATGCCTCTGTCAAAGAGAATGCTCGTACTTCCCCTTCCACATCTTCAGATAATTCTGGAAAATCCGTGTCCTCACACTTGCATTGTAAGGACTATTGTTCTCATATGATCAACAAGATGAGTCTTAAGGATTCCACATAGCCTAAGGCATGTGCAGAAGGACTAAAATTTGATAGCATCATCAAGGGAAAGATTGCCTCACAAACCGAGAAATATGGCTTTTGAGTTTTTATTTTATCTATTGTTGATGACAATTGACTTCAGGAATCTTTGGACAACATGTTTTATTTTGGATATATGAGTAATGTTTTTTGAAAATAATCTCAAAAATCATGAGCTAAATTGTCAAATGTGAATATGTTGATGGGGAGTCACAAGGAGGTGTGTTTTGCTTAACTAACTAGTTATGTTATGATTGTTATGAGCTAAAGGAAGTCACAAAGGGTCCCACCTACTAGTTATTATTTATTTATAACCCTTATTATGATTATTACCTTTCCCTCTAACTAAAGTTAGTTAAGTCTTTTAGTTAACTTAAATAATGAGTTGGTTCAACTACTTCAACCAATTCTAATTTGTTTAAAAGGAAAAGGAAAGGGAGGGACAAGAGGAGGATAGAAGCATAAGCATACTAAGGTTTGCTCTTTGAGTTTATGTTGAGATAGTTCAGTTTTCATTCATTCATTATTCATCACAAGCCTAATTCTCTTTTATGATAGCAAGGTCTTATTGTAGACAACAATATTCAGGGTTGAATCACATCATTCAGACACTTGTTTTTCAGAGGTGTTGATCTATCTTTGGTAGTCTGTGTAGACTTGTTTGTTCGTGAATTAGTTTTCATGACTGACAAAGGCTATTGTGTAGAGTCGAGTGGGCATAAATCTGTGGTAAGCTGATCCAACTTTTTAGAGTTTAGTTTTGGTTTCTGTTAGAGGTCCTTTTGTATGTCCCATCAGGGATGTATAAGTTTGACTTTAGTCCAAAATTTCTGCATGAGATTTTGTAAAGAAAATGACTCTTTGGTGAATTTGAATGAAATAAAGGATTGCTTTATGTCTCATCTATCTTGATTATCATCTTGGTGACTTTACTTCTATCTTTATATTTATTTCAACAACTGATATGTTCAGAAAATTACATAAAAATCAAATTTCCAACAAGTTTTTTGTGGATAAAAGACTAGCCTAAACACTTGTAATTAATACTTGTGAGTTAGGATGTTATTTTTGTTGGCTATAAACATAGGGTGATATTCTTGTCTATTCTGCTTTAGAAAAGCAAAGCCTGAAAATGCTTGAGTAATATTATTCCATATCGTTTCCTCAACATATGTGTTATGGCTTTGTTTCTATTCCATCTAAAAAACCCAGGTTGAGTTGTGGAGCTAGTGGTAAGAGGTTGCCATATGGTAAAGTTTTTTGGGGGGAATGCAAGATAGAGGTTGATTATTCAAATGAAATAAAAATGATTTGTGCATGGATGAACCCTTATTTAAGCAATTTTAATTGTAATAGAAGGGCCTACCTAGCAAGAGTTACAATGGCATTGCTGAGACTATTATTACTTTTTTCGACTACGAGTGATAGGTGGGTGAGGTTCTCCTTGTGTGTGATAGTTACAATTAGAAGAGTAAAATAAGAAATATAAAATCTTACCTTTACTCCCCTATTGTACCCTTGGTACACGCCTAACAAAAATCTCATGACCCCATTGCCTAAAAAATTGCCTTTAAAGGTTGAGAAGTTCTCCCTAAGGTCAAATTTCATGTTTTTCCTGAACTCGGAAAAGGTGTCAAGTATTCATCTGCCTTCTGTAGTATCCATTGATCTTTAAAAAGGGCCAAAAGTGTGTTATAGTGGCGGAAATAACTAAAATATTTATCCTAAGTTCAATCGATGGTCGAGACCCTGTCCACTCAACTAAGATTGATGGTCGGTGGAGTTTTCAAGCAAAAAGGGTTAGAAACCCCTTGATCATGGGGCTGAAATCTAATGGTAGATCAATGGCCCACAACACTATGCGGAGAATTGAAAATGGACACTCGAGATGACAAAGTCTTTTTCATGACAACCACAATCTACTCCTCCCTTGAGATTGACAACTGGCAGGGTTTCTTCATGATCTCATGGGATTCACCCCAAAACCTCACAATGGTTGATATTAAATGTGCCCATCAAGATCAACAACTGACAATGTTTCGAAAGAGCAAGGGAGGCCCATAGTTTTTAAATCCCTCGATGGTCATCATTGAATCTAGAAGCAGATCTAAGACTCATAATGCTCCATGGAAAAATGAAAAAGGGGGGTTAGGAAAGAAAAGGAAACCCCTCAACGACCTAGATTCCTTTTGAGGGATAGATCAACATCTCACACGATTTGTTCAGCAATCAAGGGTTATTATCGGAAAAGGCCACCAAACTAGGGCTAGACAATGATAAACATATAAATAGACGCGTTGAGCTGCATCCGTCCTCCAACAATCACACTACGGAGCATCGGTCCACAAGCTCGATCCACACATCGCAAACAATTTTTGTAATACTATTGGCCTAAGCCATGTTACAAGCTGTTGGCCCTTGGTTATGAAAGTAAGTGAAGATTGAGGAAGAAAAGACAGAATGCGAACTGCGCGGAAGACACAGTGACAGTTACTGGGTCGAAGTGAGCAAAAGAGGAGAAAAGACAGAGCGAAGTAAAAGGAAGCAAGACGTTGGATGTGGAGACCGAGGATGACAGATTAGCAAGAAAGAAGGATCATGGAAAACGCGGCAAGTGGAAAAAGCCACCATTGGATGCTTTGGAGCGCCACGTGAGAAGGAAGGAAAGACATGCTAGCGAAGCCCTGAAAACACAGGTCAAGTTGTGTTAAGGTCCTCACCCGCACATAGGTAGATTAATGTATTCGGATGTAATAAAGGTCAATATTAATAAGACCTTTCAATAAAATAGAATAAGGCAGATGTAAGAAGACCTAATAGAAGC
>SNQJ01S0056706.1:0-20785 GCA_010110895.2 Picea sitchensis | reverse complement strand
AGACCTTCATAGAGAAGGAAAAGAGAAGAGACCTTCGTAGAGAAGGGGAATGAGAAATTTTCCAAGCTTGGCCTCTGTCCAAGTGTTGATTTTTGGATACTCTAGGGATATGCTAGAATATCCTCATAGAGAGGGGTGTGAACACCCTCGTAGAGAGGAATGTGGATGTTTCTCCAAGGGGCATCGGGCGGATACTCTCCTCTAGCCAAGGCTTGAGTAGCCTGGAACACAAACCTTGACCATGAGGAATGGTTAGTTGGATCTTGAGGTTTGTGTCATGATCCTGCGTGGATCATGGAAAGGGAGTCTAGTCTTGCCCAGGGTAGCATCTTAGCTTCTCTAGTTCATGTGGGATGACTAAGAGTGAAGCTATGGTAGTAGTCCTCCCCAGTAGATGGGTGAGATAGATGACTACAAGAGAAGGGAGAACATAAAAGGAATGGCAAAACTCATAGAATATCTTATGTGTGAAGATAAGACATCTTTTGTGTGAAGATAAGATATCTTCTGTGTGAAGATAAGAAAGAAGTATCTTTTGCGTGAAGACAAAAGAAAGAAAGAGTATCTTCTACGCGAAGATAAAGAGAACAAAACTTCCGATGATTTATAGATATGCCAGTCAATGATCATGATGCCAAATGACCAAGTGGATGCCTCCAATTATCTAGTTAATGATAATTACCTAGTTGATGATGTTGCCCAATTGATGATGTTATCCAGTGGATTCTGCTACCTAGTTGATGTCGACATCCAGTGACCTGTCAAAAGATAAAGAATATCCTTCTTGTTAAGAGGGAGTGTTAAAATATTGTGTAACTGCAAAGAATATTTTTATCCCCTTTTGTGGATAAAGATAAAATATATTTGTTATTGATTAGATCGATCCCCTTTTGTGGATTGATCATGTCAGGTATTGTAAATGACCAAATCCCCTTTTGCGGATTGGTCAAACCCTAATTTTAATAGGCTAAATAAGAAGTCGGCCCCATAATATATTAAAGAGGCCCCATAATATATTAAAGGTGGTTATAGCCACCCAAAAGAAGAAGTCGGCCCTCCCAGTGAAGAGACACTTCCACACGTGCCAAAATTGTATAAATAAGAGAGGCCAGCGCCTCATTTGGACACACACTCAGCTCACTCATCTAGTGTGTAAGTATTGAAGGAAGTTGCAGTTACCAGTTGCCAGAAGAAGGAAGAGAGAGAGAGAGGCACATCCTTGGGAGAGGAATTTATGTATTGTTTGGTTCATTATCTTGGCATTGTATTGGCTATCTATATTAAGGAAGTTTTGTTGGGTTTTCTTCCCCTTGAGGGTTTCCCAGGATAAATTCTTGTGTACTCTTGTGATTGTGTTTCTCTCAGTGATCCTGTCTATGCTATTGTTATTTAGTAAATTGAAAGTAACCTAATAATAGAAGAAACTTTAACATGGTATCAGAGATAAGCCGAAGAGATCATCTTTCACAGGAAAAAGAAAAACATCGTTGTTGACGTACATGAAAATTAGGTCTTTTTATTGAAGAAGGTTTTCATCCCCAAATCCATCTAGAAAGGTGCGCCCTACCTCGAGGAACATTTTGGCATCTTCAACGCACATTTTCAATGGCTAGATCTCCCAGAAAGTGAAGGCTAGATCTCCCAGAAAGAGGGTCCCTGGTTCGAGTGGGAGCAATGGCGAAAGATGAAAATTTTAGGGTTGAGAAATTTAATGGACAACACTACTAGTTATGGAAGATGCAGATGGAAGATTATTTATATCAGAAGGATCTATTCCTACCATTGGGTGGAATAGGAAAGAAGTGGATGGCCATGAAGGACGAAGAATGGGAGGTTCTTGACAGAAAGGCACTAGGAACGATACGACTAAGCTTGGCAGTGTCGATGGCTTTCAATATTTCGAAAGAAAAGATAACAAAGGAGTTGATGGATGCATTGGATAAACTATATGAAAAACCATCGGTGTCCAATAAGGTATTTCTAATGAAGATGTTATTTAATATGAAGATGTCATAAGGTGGGTATGTTGCAGATCATTTAAATGAATTTAATACGGTTACTAATCAACTAAGTTCTGCAAAAGTGGACTTTGATGACGAGGTCAGGGCTCTTCTAATATTGTGTTCATTACCAAAAAGTTGGAACGACTTGGTCATGGTTGTAATTAACTCTGTCTCTGATTCAAACACTTTAAAATTTGATGATGTTGTTGGTGTTATCCTTAGCGAGGAAATGTGATGGAAATGAATAGGTGAGACATCAGGTAATGCACTAAACATGGAGAACAGGGGAAGACCAAAGGATAGAGGAAAGGGCTCAGGGAACCATGATAATTCTAGGAAGGGAAGATCCAAATCCATACTGGGAAAGATAGAGTGTTGAAATTGTGGGAAGAAAGGACATCTGAAGAAAGACTGTAGAGCTCCAAAGAAACAAAGAGATGGACAACATGAGAAAAATCAGGAAGCAAATGTAACAGGTGATGTGTTACAAGATTCTTTGATTCTTTCTGTAGATAGTATTTCTGAGTCTTGGGTAGTAGATTTAGGGGTTTCATTTCATGCCACACCCCATAAGAAACATTTTCTAGATTATGTTCAAGGTGATTTTGGACATGTTCATTTGGGTGATGATGCACCATGCAAAATTGTTGGAATGGGAAATGTAAAAATAAAGCAAAGGAATGGAAACCAATGGTTTTTGAAAGAGGTAAGACATGTTCTAGATCTAAGGAAAAATATAATTTCAACAGGGCAGATGGAAAGTGAAGGTTGTATATCTATATTTACAGATAAGATGTGGAAGGTCACCAAATGATCATTGGTGATAAAAAAAGGAGAGAAGGTAGGTACATTGTATTTATGTACTGATAATACTGCCTCTTATATCTCTTTAGCTTCTACATGAGTGGATGTAACATTGTGGCATCATAGGCTTGGACAGATGAGTGAGAATGAGATGCATATACTTCGCAAAAGAAATTTGTTGCCAGATCTTAAACAAATTGATTTGGATTTTTGTGAGCATTGTGTTTATGGAAAACAAAAGAGAGCCAGATTTCTCAGAGTTGGAAAATAAAAGAAGAGTGAAATGTTAGAGCTTGTGAATACAGATGTATGGGCACCAACCCAGGTATCATCTCTTGGTGGGTCTCATTATTATGTTACTTTTATTGATGATGCAACTAGAAAAACTTGGGTTTATTTCATTCAACAAAAATCTGATGTTTTTGATACTTTTAAGAAATGGAAAGATTTAGTTGAGAATGAGACAGGAAAAATGTTGAAGTGTCTCAGATCAGAAAATGGAGGTGAATATTGTAGCAAGGATCTTGATGATTACTATTCATACCATGTGATTCGTAGAGAGAAGACAGTTCTAGGAACACCACAAGAAAATGGTGTGTTAGAAAGGATGAACAAGATAATCATGGAGTGTGCAAGGAGTATGTGATTGCATGTTGGTTTTCCCTTACAGTTCTGGGCATATGTTGTAGATATTTCTATTTAATTAATAAACAGAGGAACTTCAAGCTCTTTGGATGGTGAAATTATAGAGGAGGCATGGATAGGTAAAAAGGTAAACTATTCTTTTTTGAATACTTTCGGTTGTGAAGCATTTGTCGATATTGATAAAGAAAATAGAACAAAGCTTGAGGCAAAATCCAAGAAGTGTATCTTTATTGGATACGGTGTTAATGATTTTGGTTATCGCTTATGGGATTATGAAAATCACAAAATCATTAGGAGTAGAGATGTCATATTCAATGAGAAGGTCATGTACAAAGATCAATTGTAGGGAAAGATACAAGAAAAATAAAAACCAGAATACGCAGTGTTTGATGAGATCTCTAAAAAAGAAATTCCAAAGGTACCAGAAAATCAAAATGTACAACAATAGGAGGAGCAAGTACCTCAAACTCCTACAAGTGTTGTTAGAAGATCTACCAGGTTAAGTAGACCCCCTGAACGATACTCTCCTTCATTGTATTATTTATTGTTGATTGATTCCGGTGAACTAGAATGTTATGAAGAGGCAATGCAGGTAGACACCAAAAAGAAGTGGGAGCAAGGTACGAAAGATGAAATGGATTCCCTGGTAAATAACCAGACTTGGGATTTGGTTCAGTTTCCAGCAAGAAAAAGAGCATTGCAGAATAAATGGGTTTACAAGTTGAAGGAAGAGGATGGAGAAAAAAAGTGGTACAAGACTAGACTTGTTGTAAAGGGGTTTGCACAAAAGAAGACATAGATTTTGATGAAATGTTTTCTTCTCTTGTTAAAATGAATTCAATTAGGACTATTTTAAGTCTTGTGGCAGTAGAAGATTTGCATCTTGAACAATTAGATGTAAAAACAACTTTTCTCCATGGAGATTTAGAGGAAGAGATTTATATGCACAACCATAGAGGTATGAGGTCAAAGGGAAGGAGAATTTGGTATGAAGGTTGAAGAAGAGATTGTATGGCCTAAAGCAAGCTCCAAGGTAGTGGTATTTGAAGTTTTACAGGTTTATGACAGAACAAGGTTATAGGAGATGTCATTCTGATCATTGTGTTTGTTTTAAAAGGCTAGAAAATGAAAGTTATAGTATGTTGCTATTGTATGTATATGAGATGCTTGTTGCAGGGTCTAATATGAAGGATATAAATGTACTCAAGAATAAATTAGTTAATTCATTTGCGATGAAGGATTTGGGTGCTGCAAAGAAAATCCTTGGTATGAGAATAACAAGAGACAAGAAAAATTGCAAATTGACATTGTCTCAGGGTGAGTACATAGAGAAGGGATCATTGTGTTTGTTTTAAAAGACTAGAAAATGAAAGTTATATTATATTACTATTGTATGTATATGAAGATTCACAAGGTGGTCTAATATGAAGGATATAAATGTACTCCAAGAATAAAATTAGTTAATTCATTTATGATGAAGGATTTTGGTGCCGCAAAGAAAATCCTTGCATGAGAATAACAAGAGACAAGAAAATTGCAAATTGACATTGTCTGTATGAGTATTACATGAGAAGGTGTTGAGAGGCTTAGGAATGTAGAATGAAAACTATATCACACCTTTACCATCCATTCTCAAATTAACTAAGGAAATGTGTACCAAGACATAAGAAGAGATAAAATACATGTCCAGTAGTCCCTTATTAATCAACAATTTGCAACTTTGATGTATGTGATGGTTTTGCATAATACCGTGATATTGCACATGCAAAGGAGAGTTGTGAGCAAGCATATGAACAATCCATGTAAAAGAAAACATTGGGAGAAAGTAAAGTGGTTTCTCTGCATTTGATATAGCATTGCTACCATGCATTATGTTTTGGAGGTTCGTACACTTTTCTACATGGATATGTGGATTCATATATGGTAGGTGATAAAGATAGCAAGAGGAGCACCACATGGTATGTTTTACTATAGAGGAACAACAAGAAGTTGTATTTCAAAACTCAAAGGTTGTCGAGATCTCAACAACGTAAGCAAAGTATGTTGTTGGTGTACAAAGACTATTAAAGAAATGATTTGAAGCTACGAGGTTTATGGAGGAATTGGGAAAGAAGTAGAGAATAGCAGGTTGTACCGCGACGTTGAGAGTTCCATTCATCTGGTAAAGAACTCAACCTTCCATTCAAATACTAGAAATATATAACTGAGGTACCATTTCATAATGATCTCTTTTGGAAGATGGACATTTGAAGTTGGAAAAGATACACACTGTATTGCATCCATGCACATGTTAATAAAGGGAATAACCAAGGAAAAACTGAGTTCCTGCTTAGTTTCAGTTGGTATTCAACAATGAAGGTGAAGATGAAATTTTCCATGTCCAAGAAGAATCATAGTCCAACAAATACAACAACAAGGAGTTGTTGAGACTGGGCCTAAGGGAGAGATTGTTGGTTGGGCCCGATTATCTTCCCATCTAGAGGTCTTTGTTTTCAATCGTTTATACCCCATGAAGACTTTACACCTTATAAGAATGTACACTCCTCCAAGAAGGGGAGTTCAAAGGGGGGATACCCCCTCTACGGTGTCTGGGGGCAAGCGGGCCCCCAAAGGAAAAATTCCTTTGTAAATGTATATTGTAATTTCATAGTAAATTTGGACCTGCTCATTATAAGGTCGTAGATCCGACGGTAGAAGTTATGTTAGGTTTTTTTTCCTAAAAGGAAACCCTTTATGAAGGAAATGTATTGTGATTGGCGCATCATTGCAAATATTGTATTCTCGAAAGAGGAGATTTTGAGAGAAAGAAGAAAGTTATACTGGTGTGTTGTAGGTTGTATCCCTTCATTCATTGGATAATAATAAAGGAATAACCCTGCAATTTCTGCGAATCAGAAATTCATCGGTGAAATCACATATATATGTGTCTCATTGTCTTGTGTATCTTCTATGTTTCTTTTATTTCCACATTGAGTTTTATTTTATTGTTCACATCTTTTTTTCTAACAGGATCAAAATTGATACATGCAATCTCTCTATAGCTACAATTATTTGGATTTAATATGGTTGATAAAGTCAATATGTCTAGCCACTTAAAAAATCTAGGTCCTCTCACCAAACAATTAGCAAAAGTCAATGTTATGGTAGATGAAGAGGATGGCAAAGCCATTTTGTTAAACAATTTGTCTTCTGAATATAACAATGCCAGTTTTATTCTCAATCAAATGTATTCATAGACTCTAGAAGACATTATTTCATCTCATGCCAGAAGAAAGAGAAAAAATTGTAGAAGATATGGAAGGTGATCTTCAACTTGAGATTGCATTCTACTCAAGAAACAATTGTAGAAGACTAGATAAAGACAAAGGGGAGATTGAATGCCATTTCTAGAAGAAAATGGGTCACACAGTCTGGAACTGTAGAATTCGAGCTAATGATGTTCTCAAGAGAAAGCTCAAAGACAAACCAAATGTAGCCAATGTAGCCATTATTGAAGATCCAATGGATCTCGACGGCATGATGAAATTATTGAACAACATACATCTTCCATATTTTAAGAATCCCACACTTTGAAGACAAGAATGGATCTAGTGTAGATACAACTCAACATGGATGATTTCTTAGATAGTTCGAGAGTTTATGGATCTTGGGATTTATACTCTTATGAGGGTCATAAGGCAACTTGATGGAGCATTATGAATGTAGCTAAATGTGGATGGTTGTCTAATAATTTGGGAGATTCATAATTTAGGAGTTTGATGAGGTGGAAACCGAGAATTTGGGAATTTGACTCGAGGGATGCACTTTTATGAGGGTTATGAGGTAGCTTGATGGAGCTCTATTTGGTCAAATAACTAGTCTTAATGGATAGGCTTTTAAAGAATGTTTGGTGTTGTCTGGTTATGACATTCTAATTTTCAATTAGCATGTTTTATCTTCAATTAGTATGTTTTTCTTTTAGTACTTTAAGCCTCAAGAGGGAGTTAGGGAGTGTTAGAATATAAGACTTCATTTTTAATAAAGTCACTTTATGAATTTATGTTATAGTTTAAATTATACATTTATTCATTTTTTTCTTCTATAATACAATATATCCCACATTCATAAATGAAAAAGTCTCACCCAATGTGTAACCTTATATAGGTACTTAAGTATTAAAACTAAAAACTAATGAAAAAATACTAAAATGGTTTATTTTTTAAGTTAAAAAGTAAAAAACATTATAAAAAGAAAATTAAAAAAAAAAAACCCACTAAAAAAAAAAAAAAAAAAAAAAAAAATTAAAATATATTAAAAAACCTAAATTGAAATACACAATTTGATTAAAAAAAAACATGCATGTAAAAATACACAAAAACTTTAAGTGTGAAATAGAAAAATTTATACACAAAATTAAAAAAATTAAAAAAATTATATATTTTATACTCCTTAAAAACATTAAAATAAAATATTAAAAAACATTTATATAAAAAAAAAAAAATATATTTTTAAACTAAAATGAAACATAATAAAAATTTACTTAAAAACCAATTTTAAAAATAAATTTTATGAATTTGACATGGGCATTTTAAAAATAAATTTTATGAATTTGGACATGGGGCCACATGTCCACTTATAAACAATCAAACACATTTTTTTTTAATTTTTATTTATTTTTTTATTAAAATTGTTTCTTAATTTATTTCTACGGTTTTGAATGGAAATAATATTTCTCCTAGGTTTGGAACAGACATACTATCATCAAGCTTTGAAAATAACATTTCACCGTATTTGAACGCATTTTTTTTTTTTTGTAAGATTATATATCTAGGTTTTTTTTTTTTTTTTTTTGCTTTTTTATTTTTATTTTAAGGAGATATTTTATTTCTAAGATTATATCTAGGGTTTCCACCAGAATACTACTTCTTTGTTTATTATTTTTAGGAGATATTTTATTTCTAAGATTATATATCTTAGGTTTTGATCGGAATAATCGTGAGTTTTTAATTTTTTACCCGTATCAATCTCTCTCAGAGTTCTCTCTGACTTCTATCGCCTCAAATTATTTTTGGCTTCTTCAGTGCTATTGAGAAATTGGACACCTAAAATGAGGTGAGTCACTTTTTACTTTGATTCAATTTCTCAATTCTTTACATGTTATTTAAATATATTTTATTTATTTTTATTTTAAGTTTCGTAAGTAAAAGTTGATTTGAGAGACAAAGTCAATCCATAATAATAATTGTTACATCTTTTTTCTTCTTTCAATACACTCCACCACCTATTCCAAAACTCACCCTAACAAGGGGAGCCCCCAAAAATCACCCTAGAGAACCTTTATGATTATATGGGAATCAAGAGAAAAAGAGAGAAGAGAGAGATGTCAAAAACTAAATAGAGTTAGAAAGATTAGAAAAAGGAGTGAAGAAAGAGACGAAAACTCCAAAATAGAACTAGAGGTAATGATTGATAAAAATTAAAGATACCATTCAAACTCAAATAGAGGATAGATTCTAGGGTTCAAGAGTGAATTCGTGCATAATGAATGATAGAATTGGGTGAAATGGAAAAACATAACAATCAACCCAAGAAGGGAGGGTTGAAGAGAATCACAACTCGAGAGATAGGATTAAAGAGTTAGAAGAAAACTAACCAACAATTTGACCCCTCAAGAATATGAAAACAAATTGATATATAAACCCATCAAAAGAGGAAATGAATAAGCTAATCGTGATTGGACCATGAGCGTAATAAAGAGCCTTGAACCTCATAATTTTGCATAAAAAGAACAACAAGAGGAGGATAATACGCTAGCAATAGTAAAGAAGAATTAAAAAAATCAGCTAAATTGATACAACTTACCCCATAGAAGCAAAGAGGTTAGGGAAAATAATTGATCACAAAGATAGTTGATTCAGGTCAAAGTAAGTTGTAATGACCATAAATATAGTATACTTAGTAAATCTCCGAGCTTAAAAGGGTCGGAATATTTATAAATGAAAACCTCATTCTCAAGACCAAGATGAATTAAGGAGAAGTTCAAAAGGTAAAAGAAGCCGTGAGTGAAGGAAATGGGCAATAATTAGAAATCTAAAAGCTATTGTTAGGGATAGAGACCAAGGATAATAATAAATAGAATTTGGGACACTTAACGTTTTTTGAATTGTCATGGCTTTCCATGGATGAAAGGTCCTATGATAAGTTGGATCCCCAGTGGTATTGATATTATTCATCTAGCTAAAACTTGGGAGCATGATATCTAAGGTCCCTAACAGGAAGGATTTGTCTCAGGGTCTACATATGGAACAAAAATCCCACCAGAGGATAGGAGGCACAAAATTTTTTATATTATAAAAATCATTTCTCTTTACATTCAAATTCATAAGATTGACCCTTTAATCAATACATTTGGATAAAATTCCGCATAATTCTAGGAAGATGTATATAGCAATTTGTTATTTTGGACCTATTAATTCTTTCTTTTTATAAGAAAAATAATCTAGATAAAATTGTCCCTATAATAATTTAGAACAAGATATTTATAATTTGAAAATGAAGGTAATATCCTCCTTAGGAGACTTTAATGCTAGGATCAAGAACTAAACAATTCCACTCTTTTAATTGATGACTCAAACCATAATCCTTTATGGCTAGATGAGGGTCTTATTTTATCTAATAGCTACAAAAAGAAGCTTCCCATCACTCTAATTGAGAATTTGTTTGGTAATCGAAGCTGGTCAAGCTCTGCAACTTTCAAGACCTAATAATTTGCAATGGAGTAATGAAGTGGCCAAACTCCAAACCAAATGACTTGTATTCAAGGGCTAGGTAGTAGTATCATAGATCATGTGATATCTGATATCCCCGCTTTCAAACCAAATATCATCTCTTGACCTTTTAAATGACCATGAGCCCGGATTCCCATCATAAACCTTTAACCCTAACTCTAAAATTTTCCATATTGAGCAAATTCCATTGAAGAGAATTATGATAATCAAAGGAATTTTGTGCTTTGATTAAAAGTAGTTGATATTTTAAAGGATTTAAATAGTAAATTAAACTCCTAACTTATAAGGACAACATTGAAGAACTCTAAGGATAACTACCTTTTCCACTTCCATTAATGTTCTCTTTTGAGGTGTCCCATATAAAGAATAATAGAACAACCAACCCTCGTATGATAAAGAATGTAAAATTTTCAGTGAGCCATTAGGGATGCTTCTAATGAGCCCTTAAAACTCGATAAGATCAATACGCACAAAACCCCTAATTTAAAAAGAAAAAAGATACTATATCATCAATAAAAGGAAAGAGCAACCACAACTATACAAAGGATCCTAAGCAGTTCTCGAGCCAAATTCTAAATGAAATACTAAAGAAAATAATAGGATTCCCTTAACGGACTGAATTGCTTACCTTTAAAATTCTTTTATGAGTTCTAATGCCATGGACACCATTCATTGTCCCTACAAAGGAAATAGAAGTTTTTCTTTAGATGACATAGAGTTCTGTGTTTAATTTAAAATGGGAAAGCTAAGGACATCAAGGTTACCAAGCATAATTTTTAAAATCGGAGGGATAATCCTTATCCCTCACATACATAAGCTCTTCAATTTAGTACTGCTGTATTTCCCTAAACCCGGACGAAAGTTCATTGTTCCTATTTTTAAAAATGGGGATAAAAACATTCCTCTAATTATAGGTAATTATTTGATAGCCAGATTTAGCCAAGCTTTATGGAATTATTTTCAAAAAGAAAATTATCATTTATTAGAAATTCACTTAGTGCTGTTTTAAAGGCCGTGATCGGTTTAGGGAGATACCGCCCTAACCTGTAATCTCATCTTGTTACCTTTAGGATCATTGTAGAGGAGTTCGGAAATACTAAAACCAATCTTTTTTATTGCTTTGTTGACTTTAGAAAAGCTTTTGACATGGTCTTAGGAAAAACCTTTTGGAATAGGTTGAAGAGATAAAAGTGCCTCTCTGAAAGTTGAGGGGCTGTTGCAATAAGGATGTATGAGAACGTTATTGCTGTTTAAAACACCGAGGGTTGGTCAAAGGAGATTAACTACAATATCATAGTCAAACAAGGTTGTCCTCGTCTCTCATCTCTTTACATACATTGATAAATTAGAAGAATGCTTGGAAAGCAAAGGCCAGTTTCACTTACCACCGGTATAGTCATCAATATTCTCTCTTTTATGCCGATGATATCGTTTCTATGGCAAGGAGTCCCAAGGATCTTGAAAACCACCAAGATTCCTCTAAGGATTTTGCCCAATATGGCATGACTCATACCGATAAGAGTAAGGTCATGATTATTAAATCCAATAAGATCCCCATGTTACCTTGGTATATGACAACAACAACTTGGAGGAAGCAGGTACGTCACATGCATATTCGAATTGATATTCACCACAAGCTTAATTGGAATTATAGCATTGAGAAAAGGATTATTGGGGATGGAAAGCTTATTATGGACTTGAAAAACAATTGTAAATTATCTAAATTCTTTGGAGTTGGGATAGAAGAAACTCTCTTGAGACTCTTGTTACACCTGCTATTCTTTATGGATGTGAAGTCTCGGGGTATAGTATCTCTCGTGAATCTCGGAGAAAGATAGAGCAAATAAAAAAGAATTTTATAACCTATAATCTCAAAATTAAAGGAAATATGCCCTATCCCATCCTCCTCAGAGAAACAAGCATCTTCCCTATTGAGAGCATGACTAGGACTAAATACCTAATGTATAAGAACAAGTTAAACAACATGAAGACAAGAGGCTACCTAAAATTTCTTCCAAATCAAGTCATAACCACCATCGTGACTCAAGCTAGGATGGCATAAAGACGCCTTGTCTTGGCTAAACTATTGGGAATCCTTCATGGAAGAAACCATTTTGCGTAATAAAGATACTATTAAAAACGGCCCAATCAGTACTGCATGAAAAATAAAAGGAGGAAAGAAAATTAAGGTATTATAAAAGATGTAATCAACCCTAATCTAGAAGATCAAAATTATCTATCCGCTTTTGCCAAGTGTAAAGAAAAATAAGCATTGCTAAAGAACAAATTCTCACTTAGCCCATAGGGCAGAAACTCAAGGCACAATTCCTAAAATGCCATGGGATGAAATGAGTGTGTCACCTTTGTGACACTAAGAAGGTTGAAGATGAAAAATACTTTCAGATTGTCCAGTTCTATACCCATATTAGATCTCATTTTCAAAATATTGATCACACTACCAACCTTTCCTAACCTCTTAACTCAACAAAGCATGGTAATCTTGAAAGCTTCTCTTAATGCTTTTTGAGCACATAAACAAAAATTCTAAAGAATCACAAGTAATCACTACCCTCTTAAGGTCCCATAGACCAATTAGGTCTTATGGACGTTAATTCATCAACAATACCATCATCATCATTTATTTTTTACTAAAATTATTTCTTAGCTTTAATTCTAGTTTTTTTAATTTTTATTTTAACTTTCTTTAATTCCACAAATCTGTCTCTCTATGTTTCTTTTTGTTTTTTTCCACTTCACCTTTAGTTAAGCTTTCATTTTAATTTTGTTTTATATTTTCATTTTTTTTTTTTTTTTTTTTTTTTTTTTTTTTTTTTTTTTTTTTTTTTTTTTTAACATTTGTTTTCTTAATTTTTTAAATTTGTGATTGGTTAAAATTAGATTGATTTTATTTAAAAGTTTGTTGCTTTATCCATATATTTATATATTTTGTTTGAATTTTGGGTTTTAAGCTTAATTTTAAAAGTTTTAGTTTAAGATTTGTTAATATTTTGAATATTTTTATTTAACATTTTGTTTATTAATTCATTTATTTTGGGTTTTTTTTTTTTTAATTCCAAAAAAAAAAAAAAAAAAAAAAAAAAAAAAAAAAAAAAAACTTTAAAAAAAATAAATAAATTATCAAACAACATCTAAAATAAAAATATCCAAAATTTTATATATATATATATATATATATATATATATATATATATATATATAAGTTAATTATTGGTTTTTGGAAAATTTAATTTTTTTTGCCATATGTTTCTTTTTCAACTTTTTTTTTTTTTAAATTGAATTTTGAATATATTTTAAATGTGTTATTTTTTCATTAAAAAAAAAATTATTTGTGAAGATTTTCTCCCTTTCTCTCATTTATTTATATTTTTTAATGTAAATTAAATAAAAAATGTAAACAAATTCCTTCTCAAGTGATCATTTAGTCCAATTTTGAGTTGTTTACATGGATTTGTTGTCAAGACCAAAATTTCAATTAGGTAGTAAATATCTATAATTTTAATGTTTAGAAAAAAATTGTTTTAGGTAGTATCACTTTTTTATATTTTAGGTTTTGGTTTTTAAGGTTTTTTTTATCGCTTATATGAGCTTTGCCATGCTTGAAAAGTTGTAATTTTAACTCATGATAGAAAAATGAAAATGCAGAGCACCACTTTTTCTCGACTCAGTTGATTTTCATGTTTTATGCAAAAATAATATGGGGTTTTAAGGGCTGAGTTATTGTTTGAATACACATTTCTTATTGTTGTAACTTTGTTGATTATGAAAGGTTTGAAATATATGATGGAATGGGGTGTTTTACCACTCATTGGAAATATTTGTGTGTCCTTTACACACTACAATAGATGGTTTGATGATCCCATATTGCACAAGAATGTTATAGTTTAATGTTAAAAAGTTAGGGGTTTTAGTTGAGTCTT
The DNA here is from genome assembly GCA_010110895.2 of Picea sitchensis. Classification (NCBI taxonomy): domain Eukaryota; kingdom Viridiplantae; phylum Streptophyta; class Pinopsida; order Pinales; family Pinaceae; genus Picea; species Picea sitchensis. The sequence continues at coordinate 6,628 of SNQJ01S0056706.1, read as the reverse complement.
ATTTTAATTCAATGCTAAATTATTTTTCGGGCTTGTTTCAAATTGGATTTTGATTCCAATATGGTTGGAATGGTGTTATTATGTGTCTAAGGTGTTAACTACCAATTTTAAGCTCTCGATTTGAAATATGGAAAGAATGATATTGTCAGAGCCTTGAAGGTTTCTTGTGATTGTTGATGGCTTGGGGAATCTCCAAATTAAACAATTGAGCCTTCGATTATGATCTATAAATGGTGTAGAAGCATTATACACTACACAAAGAAGTTAAATAAATTTTCAAGCTAGTAAAGAAGGTTTCCTACATGCTTGAGAATGTTTTGTTAATGCAATCACAAAATCATTAACTTAAGGGGTTTGATGGATGCCCAAGCCAATAACTTGCCTCATGAAGGCTAAATCATTGATTTGAGAGGCCATCAACCCTCTAAAGTCAATGATTGAGGGTTAGGGTGTGAGGTGGGAAAAATTGCTTATTTCAAATAAAGGAAAAGCAACTAGCCTTTGTTATTTTTTGAATTACAACTAAAAACTACCCTCCAAAGCCTCAATCATTGGGTTGGAAGGTCGTTGGGTTGGAAGGCTAGCAGGTCTCTCAATCAATGATTGGGTTTTTCCTTGTGTTGAAACTCATGATTAGATAAAGGAAGCCAATTACTCACCTCAAGAGGTAGACATCACCTCAAAGCCAACAATTGGCCTCTTGGCATTTTAGGCATGCAATTTGTCTTCTAGCTCTCCTTTGCATGAAAGTTGGTGCGTGGTTTTACTCATCAAGGCACAATGTTGCCCATTAATGCCTATTCTCCTATTCATGCATAGTCCTTCTTCATTCTCTTGTTTGTCTTTCTTTTTTTCCATTGAAGTTGTGGTAGGTTTGAAGCTATTTGGAACTTTTGTGTTTCATGTGAGCCTTTTTCTCATTATGGAGTGATGCACACTATTTCCAAAGATCATAGACAATGTTTCCATCTCATAAATAGACTTCCAATCACATTCAATGTGTTTTGGACTTTAGCTTTGTGTTTTTGAGCTTGCATGGTTGCTAGATAATTTGCATCTACAATATAGCTTATTTTCACCCATAGATTGTGTGTATCTCTTCCTCTAGCAAGGGCATTGAGATTGGAACTATTTAGAGCCTTCATCATTCTCTCCATTTTTATCCTTCTTCTAAATCATGTTGGCTCATTTCGAAAGGCCACAAACTATTATTTTAGATAGTGATAACAAGTTCTTGAGTACATTATAGTCCAATCTATGGTCATTGATGGACACCAAACTCACCAAATCAAACTTTCAAATTCTAAACCAATGGATAGATGAAGGTAGTCAATGAGATGATTGTGCATATTCGAGAATGTACAATTCAAAACATCCCCGCACATGGAAATGTTTAGTCTTCCTTATGTTCATCAGAAGAATTGATCCCTCTCATATCTCATCAAGCACAACCCTTTTCATTTGTTCTTGGGGTTCCAACCATTTGGCCCCCATTGATGTAGCTTTTCTTGTTGCATCCACATAGGAAGAATATGACCATGCTCAAACCATACACATGAAGCTAGATTTGTTGAACGGATTCATCACATCTTCCAACAAGTCGATGAAATCTTGCAGAAAGCGAATGCCAAGTAAAAGCAATGGCATGACTAACATCAAATTCAATAAGTTTTAGGTTGGTGATAAGGTAGTGATAAGGTATGGTTTCACTTACAGAAAGAACACCTTATAGGACCCCATCGCAAGCTTCACCCACTCCAATATGAGCCTTACACCATCACCAAGGATATATGTGAGAATGATTTTGAAATTCATGGTCCCTATTCCTTGGTCAAACTAAAGCCTTTTACGTGGGAGCCTTCACCCATATTTTCATTCTATTGACACCTCAAAAGGTAGTTGAGCACTTGGGTCTCATATAACTCAAACTCCAACTACTCGAAAGCATGCTACAATTGATTGAATCATGGATACAAAAATGAAAGGAACCCACCAATAGAATATACAAGTCTACCATGTCATCAAAGCAAGGAAACTTCTTCACCAAGGCAAGTGACTCACTACAAATACCCAACAAATTTTTCCCCATATTATGAGGGAACATGATGCAATGGAGACTATTGTTTCCTAGCATTTGGGGAGGAATGATCTGTGTGGATATTGGTGGCCACCCATCTCTTCCAATGACTCAACGGTTCTCTATCTTCTGAATTTTTTTTTTCGGGTCCCAAACTTTTAAGGATTTTTGTGGCCCTAAACTATGTTTTTTGGACATTTGGGGGGTTGGGAATAGCTATCAACATACTCATGGCTCTAGCCAAAAGTTGTAATCATTGGATAGTTCTTTCCAAAGAGCTATCATGCACACCAAACAAAGATCGTATGAAATTTGTGCCCCGAGAAATTGATGCATCAACTAACCACCCTACCACAATACTTTGGTGTTTCATCTTCCAGGTTAGGTTTTTGGATTTTAGGTTTTTCCCTTTTTTAGGTGTCGATAAAAGGTCATTTTCTCACTTTGTACTAGTTTTTGTGAATGAGCATAGATGATATATGTTTCTCTTCAGAGATAAGTTACCATCATTCTAGCCAATTTGTGTTTTTATTAACATTCTATCATTTTATTTATTAATAGAGGTTGGGTTTCACTATATTGTTGAAAATTCTCTATATTTCTATGTGTATTTGATTTATTTCTCAATATAATCCCATCGGTATCATAGAAATATGCTCCTTGTTGCTTTTGCATGTCCCCAACGAAGTCGTGTGGTATAGAGAGTTGGGTCTCGAATATTTCACTTAGGACCCACTTCTCTCGACAACCCAAGCAACCTCCCATTTTAGAAGAAAAGATAGATGACGAAGGAGGAAATCCTATCAATATGTTTCTTGCTGAATCCATTTCATGACAGAGGAACAAGATGATGGATAACTCACCTGTGATCCTTTAATGACTTTCATTAAATGAAAGCAAGGCACCTTCAAGAAGTAGCCATTTTGGAGGTGTAGAACACCCTTCAGGGTACAAGTTAAATTTGATATCCCTTTATTTGAAGGTCGATAGAGATGCATATGATTTGGAGAAAAGGTTAAATATGTTATAGGGTTATTACTCTATTCATATTTTTTTCGGTCACAAAATATTTGCTTCAAGACTCCTTAAGGCCCTTCCCCATGTCTAAATTGTTGGGAAAGTTACTAAGAGAGACACAACGAAGATGAGTCTATAACATTCGTGATAGGAATTCCACTCATAGCCTTTGTTTATTCTCTAGAATACTTCCTATACCCCTGCTGAAACTATGATGACCAAGACACAAGATGGACCACACTGCAAAAAAAAAAAGAGCCAAAAAAAAAAAAAAAAAAAAAACATCTTCCATACCTTGTGCTCAAAGTTGGCTATCAAAGTTAACTGAGTAGACCGGGTTTTGAAGTACTATAATGGCCTACATAGGTACATCCAAATAGAGATGTATTTATTGAACATCTCCTCACTAAGAGTCACTTATCAATATTTTATCAAAATCAAGCAAAAATTTAAGCAAATCTAAATAAGTCAGAGTTCGTGTCCTAGAATACACAACAAATCAAAAGTATGGCAAGGAAACCCTAACTAACATAATAAGGGACATAGCAAGGAAATCTAACCCTCAATAAAACCAATCCAAGTCGCATGAAAAGTATGGTAACAGGAAGATGAAGAAGGACAATTAGAAAGTGGCGTGAGTTCCAAAAATACCCTAACACAACACTGCAGGAATGCTGTTTGAAATAGACATTTTTTGGTTGAGCTTAAAGAAAATGAGTCGTACCTTGGCTCGGACTCTAATTCAGAATAGGGAAATTAGATCATCGATGCAGAATCTAGTGATACCATCACAACCACAAAGATCCAACCGATGAGTAAGAGGAGCTTGAGGAGAGGGAGTGTCTCTTCCATTCATAGGTGTAAGAAGGGGACCTTACCACATTTCATTGCCGATGCGAGGGTTTTCAAAATGATCTAATATTATCCGAGGTTTCAAAAGACTTGCTACCAATAATCTCCACACCCCATCCATACACCATCGGTTAGTTGAGCCGTGACGAGACCTTCACGTCAACCAACAATGTTTCATATCATGTGGCATGAATCCCTTCAAATATGAGGTAGTGTGTGAATTTTCCTCTCAAATTTTTGTGGGATGTTATTTTAGTATACATGTATGTGGAAGTGTCACAAGTTGTTTATGAGTCTCTACCTTGTAGTGTAATTTTTACTTTGGGAGGTCAACCCCATTGTGGTACCCAAAGGTAGTTTCAATTACCTGCAATTTCATTGATTCTAAAATAGTAGAAGGTAATCTTGCAGGACTACAAAGTTTGTCCCTTCATGGTCCGGTCAAAGGTGAATGAAAGGTCATTTTGACTGCCACATCCTTTGCACAGGATTTCTCTACACAACAAAAACAAGTGGACAAGATAGTATAAGGCTATAGAGATATCTTCACTTCAACTAAAGCGATGCCTCTAAACTATTAGTTCAAACATTACATTGACTTGATACTTGGTGTGCTCCTTACCCAATGGTCCAATATAGATGTTCTCCCTCCTAGATAATGAGGAAATAACATGTTAGATCAATGAGCTCATCTACAAGGGCCACATTCAATTTAGCTCATCACCTTGTTGCTACAGAAAAAACAATGGGACATGGCATCTCTGTATTGATTATAAATCCCCAAACATAGTCACTGTCAAGAACTGATTCATGATCCCTCGGATTGAAAATATTCTCTATCAACTTAAGGGTGCCAAGTTATTCAATAAGATTGACCTAAATTCGATACCAATTAAGTTCTGATAGAGCAAGCCAATGTATGGAAAACAACCTTCAAATCTAAAGAAGGCCTTTTCATCGGCGTTCATGTCTTTGGATTGACTAATTATCCAACGACATTCATGAGGATGATGGATGATATATTGTGCCTGATCACAAACGTTTTTGTGGTTATATATTTTGATGAAAACCTTATATTCAGCCGCACCTTGGAAGAACATCGACATCAAATCCAATAGGTCTTAAGCACCCTGTAGGAACACAACCTATACACCAATATGGAGAAATGTCCATTTGGCTACATGAAAATAATTAAATACTTTGGGATACATCATGATGAGCATGGGGTGCATTTTATCCCGCCAAGATCCAAGTCATTTGGCACTAGCCATCCCTCAAATACTATGAAAGATACACATCTTCTTGGGTCCTCGACCAATTTCTATTGTAGGTTCTTGTTGGTATAATCTCATATTACTTGGCCCTTAATTCAATTGACTAAGGGTGTCGCTAAAGGAAATTTTGGTTGGTTCAAATAAGCATTCTAGGATTTGAAACATCGTCTCTTCTCCACACCATTCCTCACACTGTCGGAGCTACAAAAACCATTTGAGATTCAAAAAGATTCCTTCAATATGTTATCAGGAATCCTCACCAAGAGGGACATTCGATGGACTATCATCACAATGAAACATCATCCGATGTTTTCATATATCCCACCTATGAAAATATTTCATCTTAATTACAAAGGAATGTCAACAGCAGCTATTTATTATGGAAAGGAAAAAATCATCCATGTTGATCACATGCCTCCGTAATGCATGCATACAAAAGGAAAATTACAATGAACACCATCATAAGTGGTCCATACCTACAACAATTCTAATTGAATATCAAGTACAAGAAGGACAACACCGACTGTGTTGTAGACTTCAATTCAACCCATCCTCGACATGGAACTAAAATTTCTCTTTAACTCATGTGGGCATGAGACTCTAGTGTTCGACAACAAAGGTATTCCAACGTGATGACGAAAACCTTTAGTAACCACTCACATAACTAGATCAAATATCAACACACCGGCGTTTTCATGTGGTAAAACCCCCACAGTGAAACATCCACGACCCCAACCAACGCCGACTACTCTGAGCAAAGCATTAATGCAAAGAAAAGATTACGTAGATTTTACAAGAGAGTTTCCTCACAATCGATCATTAGCAATGACCCCTCCATTCTCTTTAAATAGATATCATGGACCAATCTAAAAGTTAATCCACGGATCAATGGTCGTTAAGATCAAGGAGAGTATGAACCGTCAGATCACTCTATGTTGGGAACAGATCGTGACCATCGGATTTCCTAACTACACATGCATACTAATGCATACTAAAGAAACACACTAGAAAACACACGTTTACCTAATGACACAATAGACCAAGTAGATCTTAACTAACTCCTAAGTGTCTAAATATCTTAACATCCCCCCTTAAGAACAACTTGGGATAGGATTGAAGGATTTACAATAGTGACACAATAGGAGAAGGAAGGAGGAATTATGTTGGGTATGTGTTATATTCTTTGCATGTGTGTGTGTGTGGGTGCGTCAGATACGACGACTGCGTCTGACGATCCCTTCACCTGTTTTTGCTATTTTTTTTGGGCGGTTTTTGCTATTTTTAGCTGATTTGTAAATTAATCCCAGATTAAGGGATTAGGGTTTTGGTATCTACGGAATACCTAAAAACATTGTATATATTGTATGGCGAATGGTGAAATTCGATATAATGAAAAAGAAAGGTTTTC
>SNQJ01S0056705.1:23530-38149 GCA_010110895.2 Picea sitchensis | reverse complement strand
AAAACTATATAAAATCCTTAGAAATTTGAATATTTTTACAAAAATATCGCCAATCATTTATAGTTGGCATATGAAGGATTAGTAAGATTCGCCAAGGTTTCTACATTTTAAAATAAATTTCCATCCTTAAAATCATCCCTGGACACTGAATTCCTTTTAGATCTAATCAATCTAATAAATGAAATATAAGGAGAAAGATATGTACCTTATTAGCGACATTTGTCCATGCAAAGTCTAGGCTGAGCTTTGATCCTGAGCTCCTTGATAGGTCCTATAAAACAAACAAAGGTACAAAAGAATTCCTACTCTACTGATATTATCTCAAACATAGATCCATCTACTGCAGACAAACTCATATGGAAAAATCATAAGTTTGAAAGAAACAGGCCAAGCATTGATTATATTAATGAGAACGAGTAAAAGTACTTACAATCCTTTGAATGAAGGTGCAACAACTTCTTCCTGTTCTCCTTGTCCAACCCCTTTGCTCAAATAATCTCCACTGATTTCTTTGATGACATATCACTCATGAGATCATAAGTTTGATGTAATTCTCAACTGTCATTTCCTGTCAATACCACTTATAGGATCATAAGTTTGGTATCAAACTCTAGTCTCTCCTATTTTGTATGTTTCCTATGAGATCATAGGTTTCATGCCTCCAATATTTCTTGTTCCCCTTTCACCATGAGAAGGCCTCCTTATATAACCTTGGAGAGGTCCAACCACTTGAATGATCTTTGGGATAAGTTGAGGATTCCTATCCTTCAGTTGAGGATCTCCCTTAAGATCACGCCTTGACCATCCATTTGAATCCAACCACCTTCAGGATTTGAGGGATTCTTCTTTGATTTTCCTCAACAAAACCAAAATTTTCTCAGAAAAGGGGTAGTGCTCCCCCATAAGGGTGCACAGGGTGCTCAAACACTCCCTCAAAGAGGCTTAGGGAACACCAACACTCCCTGACAGTGGGTAGGGGAGCACTCCTCTCCAAAATTCAGTTTTTGAGTGGTTTTTCCAATGGCAAAAGGCTTGTAGCTCCTGTCAAGTGATTTATCTTCTTCCAAACTAAACTTTGAGGTGTCTTAAGTTTCTTTATGATGTCGTTAGAGGCAAGAAATATGTAAAATGGAAGTGTACTATTTGTGACACTTGCAACACTCATAGTCAAGATGCGACACCTGCGGACAAGATGAGACACTTACAAGACATGTAATGATGACACTTGTGACACTATCAAAGTGAGTAATTTTGAGGTGTAACACCTGAGTATATTAACAATATATCATTAAAATTAAATAGCATGACAAAAAGGCAAAATACAAAATTCTAAGTGCATAGAAATTATAGTAGGAACCCAATACTTAGGTTAAAGTCCAACTGTGCAAAAACATGTTCAAACCCTATGAATTGCGTCCCACATACATTAAATAGTTGATTAAACAAGGATACCCTCTCTTTTATAGTGTAGAGTGGTTGACATAGGCAACGCCTTTCGTAAACAACTTAAATTCATAACTGTATCAGACAAGAGATCAAGCAAAGGATGTTGTCGAGGTGGTCGCAAGACAAACCATAATTTTGTCCAACAGAGAATTTTTTTTACAACCAGAGGATCCAAACAAATGTTGTTTCAAATGAATAAATCCTATTAACACTACCATATATATATACACATAATGTAAATACAAAACTTTCCTACAGATTTCAACCACAATCAACTCTGAAAAAACATCAACCAACGTAGCAAGTTTTGGGATCTTTGGATGCATTCCACAGTGTAATAATAACAGGGTTATAACAGTGAATACAAGAAAAATGAGAAAGATCAGAGGGTTAACTTCTAATAACGATTTAGGGCATGGTATAACTACAAAGGGACCGCAACGACTATAGCCTTGAATACTGTCATCCAACTGAGAGAAAATACAATAACCCTCAAACCCGAGCGTTAAAGCTAAGGGTGTTTCACCTAACTTGTAAAGGGGACCATAAACATAATAGAATCCTGGGAGGAAAATGCATACAGAGGCACAACTGTAATACCTTTTCAATCCTCAAACAAAGAAAAATAAAACATGAAGTCTGTTCATGGAACCTCTCTTTTATTTTACATTGCACCAGACAAATAATAGATTTATGGAATATGTCTCACATAAAAAGTAAGAGACATAACGTTACTCATCCTTGCGCATAGAGAACCCCAGATGTGCATGCCTCCTTCCATTGCTCACTAGAGCTGAGCTTACCAAAATCATCACTCGTATACAACATAAAGTCCATTTCTCACCAGAGCCAAGCTTTACCAAATCATTGGTCATGTACAACGTAGAGGTCATCGCTCACTTGAGCCAGGCCTTACGAAATCATCAGTCATATACAACATAGAGGTCATTTCTCAACAGATTCGAGCCTTATAAAATCATCGATCGTATACAACGTAGAGGTAGTTTGTGTTACAGACTAAAGGGGCAAGAACGAAAATAAGTGTTACCTCGAGGGCCTTTCTAGAGGATTAGTAGTGGCTGGTACAACCCATATCACTTCCATGTCAAGTCAAGGGAGGTGGAGAGCCTAGGTTGGGCATTTTCTCGTAAGTCTCAACTCTGGAAAGTATGGGACATGCTTCACCATTAATGGACCAGGCCAAGAGTAAATTCCTACAGGCTGGCATGGAGTAGGTTTAGACCCGACCTGTCATCCACCATAAAACGGTTTTCGAACCACTTGATTGTTGAGTCATGTTTATTCCTAGAGTTGACCCTAGAATGATAAAACTATGTTAATATTCAAGTAGGGTTACTAATGTTGTGTATAGGTACATTTTCGTTGCACTATGATAAAGTCATATATTGTTATGGGTAAAATTAAATCCTAGCACTTAGGACTTTTGTCTCCTATCTCAACACCATGTCTATATGTGTTGATGTTGTGACCATGTTTTATAGCTCTCATACCTTGTATAATGCAGATTGTTACATGATTAGTGTGGATAGCATGTCTTGACATAGACCTAGTGGTTATTCTAAGGGACATGACAGTCATGGTCACAAAATTCTTTAGTACAAATAAGTGTGTGATTTATAATCCAATAACGACGCTTTAATGAAATATAACAATAAGAGACAAGTGGAATGTAAATATCCTTAGACCTTTAAGAAGGATACTTACAGAGAAGTAAAAATGTGATGCAAACAATAAAGGAATAAGATATACATAATGCATTATCTATGTTTCATACACAATGTTGGAGACTCAAGGGACTTTGATGTTCCCTAACAAATTTGTTTTTATTTGGGAAATTTGGGGTGCATTACACACAACACCCCCCTTAATTTTCTCAAAAAATAAAGGGGTCCCCTTATTAATTTTGGTAATGTCACCCTGATTTGTTTTTGGTTATATATTTCTATTTTTTTTTATGTCTTGCTTGTCCTTTTGACATTCTCATCATCTTCCTCTTGATATGATTGTTTTGGTTTGATTTTCTTATATATTCATGTAAATATTTTGTCATTTAGGTGATTCGATTGGTTTTTCATTAGACATTATTAAATCACAACATCTTGGTTAATTATTGAAAGTAATTTTAATATGAATTCCTCACATTCACTTGGTTCTAAAGTTTTTTTATTAAGAACATTTTTATCATTCAATAATTAACATGTGATTCTAAGATACGGTTTATTGTTTGATTAAAATTTTCCAACAATTGAGTGTTTATTAAATCTTATAAAATTAATTTCCTCAAGTTTGAAAAATATTCCCAAATCTCAAAATATAATGCCCAATCTAGTATATTTAGGAGATGTGATATCAATCATATTTGATTTTATTAATTGATTTTGGTTAATTAAGATTTGGAGATCGTGTAGTTCATCTTTTAATATTTTTTTATTATTAATTTAATTTCTCTTTGTTACATGTGTCTATTAAAGATTTGCAGTTCAACTGTAGTCTCCAAGATATTCCCAAAATAATTCATTCAGTTAAAATTATTCATCTCTAGAAGACATAATGCTTGGGAAACATCTTATGGAAAATTCGTATAAGTTTCAATAGGTTATCTTCCATCTTTTACTCTGAAAAAATGGCAAGGAATCTATTCAAATGGTTGAAAACCACTTCACAAACATGTTCAATTACCTTATCCTAAATGTATTTTTCCAGACACTCAACCGTTTTGGAGAAATCTTATCAGGAAGGAGGCAAACCATATTTGTTGTTTGTTGATGCTAAAAAACACAACATCGATTACATGCTTGAAAATGATTGCAAACACCTTATGATTTAATTATATTTAATAATATATTAATAGGTGGGACCCCTTGTGTGACTTATGGGATGGTGATGAAGATGCGACACTTATATTTCGGTTGCCTATGTTTTTGTTGTGACACAAACTCTACAGCTTATTTTCCTCAAAATCATGGTTAAAATTCTTATGATAGGATGTTATGGGAAAGGTGGTTAAAAGAAGGAATAATTTTGTCTTGATTATCCCTCACAAAGTATGATTACGCGTCTTGTAATGGATGACGGAATTACACTTCAGTTTTAATTATTGATATTGTATATGTTTTATAGTGTAGTTCTGTGATCACTTCAACCCTTGTTACAATGGTTGGTGCATTGGTTTAATTGCAAGGTTGGTTGTATCCCTAAAATGTTTTTATATGTGAAATGGGGATAGATACAATGGTTGTCACATTGTTAAATTCAAACATATGAAAACTTTTGTATAGTTAGATGCATTAATTGATTTCAATGCTAAAAGGTGATGAGCTCTATAGTGGGCTTGGCTCATACTCTCCATGAATGAAATTGTGAATAAAGAAGCGGCGTGAAGTCAATTCATGTCACTCAAACTCACCTCGAGCCCGCCACCCTAGGAATTCTTTCATTTTTCTATGTTGGTTGTTGTTTCTCTGCTTTGCTTATCGTGGAGGAGGTATACAACCTAGTCATTTCTCTTTAAGAAATATTTTACATAGTTATGGGGTTTTATTACTTTTCCATCCATGAACATTCACTCTGCTCTTTAAGTCAATAGTTAGCTCTTGTTTTCTCATGGTCTATGTATTTCCAAAGATGTTATAATGAATTCGGACTATGTGTTGGTTGATTTTCAAGTTTTGGTTTCCTGTGGTGGTTATTTTGAGACCATTGGCATTAAAAGAGTCATGGGTGTCTTTTACTAGTGTAGTTGTTCAAAATTTTGCTATGAAAAAGAATGTGGTTGGGGATACTCCTAGGCCTACTTTTCCTCTCATTCCTTGTGTTGGATTTTCATTCCTATTCGAAAATGGGTTCTCTCTGCCTCTTGCTTGTGGGTTTTTGTGGACATTATTCCTCTATGTTAAGGTTGTTGGTCTTCGTGGCTAATAAGTCTGTGCCATAGTCCCGAATCTGTGAGTATTAATGTGGGATATTGTGATGAGAGTAAACTTTTCTTTCTCTTTTTTGGCCAAACCATCAGCTTATCAGTGCACTTTCTTCTACCAGCTACTATCCACTATTGTGTTAAACCCTATGCATTATCATGAAGAAATTGCTTACCTAGAATTTGATGAAATCATTGTTTGTGATCTTTTGTTTTGGCGTGGGTTTTGATTCATCACTTGCTATGCAATTATAGAGGAAGTGTTGGACTCACTTATTCACTTGAAGTTACAGTCAATCCATATGAAGTTTATGAGGTCGATAGCAATGTGTTAATTATTGTTATAATATAAGCTTTCCATGTTTTATTGTAATTACAAAAAACACTTGTGTATAAGCTATATGATGCTCAAATTAAGTCTACAAACGAGAATTAAATAGGATGATGAAGTTTGATGAATTGTGGTTCGATTAAAATTATAGTTATATACAGGTATTTGTTTTGAGGCACTTCGCGGGACCCTTTGGGTTTTAAGAACTTTGTTGATGTTGACATTATGGGTTGTAGCATGTTCACTCCAAGACTGTGTGTTGTGTCGTATGTAGTGATTATGATGTTGTTCATTTTCCAATTTTGATATGTATAGGTAGTATTGTTATTATGGTTATTTTTATTTATGGGTAATTGGTTACTATGTAAAAAGGAAGGTGAGCAATTTTGTGAAGGAAGCACCAGTTTTGGGTTTTTTTTTGGAAACAAAGCATTATTTAAACTTTAAATTTTTTAACAGTAAGAAAGTTTGATTGTGAATTGATATCATATATGGAATGGTTGATGTATCATTTGAACAATATCCATGAGATATTCCCCCCATTCTACCATTTTTTGTTAAATACAACCCCTTCATGAACCCAATTTCACTTATTCATCCCCTGTTCTGTGATTTCTATTTTGAAAAGGAATCTGTGTGGAAATGAAAGGAAGTTGATATCATAAGGGTTGAGGACTGATGTTCTGGATTTGTTTAGATACACAATTAATTGTTTGAACAATATTTGTATATTAATTCCCTTCCATGATATCATTGTTTTTCTAAATACAACCTCTCCATATTTCCCATGGACCCTATCAATACCATGTTCACGTGGAAATTAATAAATGGCATATTTTCGATGGATTGCATGTGTCACATAAGTAAATTCTAGAGCCAAATTTTGATTTATGTAAGAAGAGTCTCATGTATGGGTTATTAAGAATTTCATCACTAGTTAAATATTGCTACATGATGAGTTTTTCTAGTATAGGAAACAATGGTCGAAATAATAGAGGAATGGGAAATTGGAATCGAGACCATAGAAGGCCTAGATTTTATATTCATTTCGATGTTGATCCAGAAGAGTTGCACCAGTTGTTTCAATATGGATTTTTTAATTTGGTCGGCCATGGTATCTTTCATCCTCGATCTGACAGACCCCCATTTCATCCTCATCAAAAATTTCCTGGCATTCTCGTTCCTCCACATGTGTCTTTGCAACCCAAAGTCCCCATTAATGATAGTTGGAAAGAAATTTTCCACCAGCTTGTCTCCCACCACCTTGGATGGCCCCTTGTCTCCTTACCTTTACCACCACCAATTAATCCCAATGTTTGAATTTCTCATGTTGTTTCGCCAATACAATCCTTGGACGCTAGCAAAATGTTAAAAATTGGTATCCTGCAACCTATGCAAGACAAAGGAAAAGGAGCGGCCTCCCCCTTTAGCCCATCCAATGAGTCCTTTAAATCCATGTTCAAGCCTGCACATCAAAGATGATTTCTCCCATGTGATCAATGAAATATAGCCTCAAGGGTCTAACCAACCAAGGGCCACTCAAGAAAAGTCAGTTGGAGACAGCAGTGAGAAGAGGAAATATGCCTCGCACAGTACCAAATATGGTTTTTAGATGCTTATTTTTATGATTTTAAGTGATGAGTATAGTGTTTAATGGTTTTCAACATATTTTGGACAACAAGCCTTATGTTTGAATAAATTGTGCATAATGTGGATATATTTGTTGGAGTTACTTCACACACACCTAGGATTTTTTTATTTTTTTTTAAGTAAGAAAGGGGGAGAATCCTTCTATTCAATCCATGAAAAAGTGCAAAGTGATACATTGATTTGCTAAAGGGAGAAGACCCCTCATATTTGAAACTAGCCTATGCTAAAAGAGAGCCCCATAGAGTGTGTGGGCAAAGCAAGATGAAACATTACAATATAAGGAGAAAGGACCGGATCATTGTGTTGGCCGGGGAGGATCCTTTCTACCTTTTTTTTTACGGACATCGATCCAACCAGAGGAGCTGGTAGGCTCAACAACTTTTACCACCAAATCCAGATGGTCTAAGGAAGTTCCATAATCTTGAGCTACTGAGTTCAAGGGTGCTTCTTTGTCGTTGTTTGAGTTGTCTGATTCATGAGGTCGCTTCTGAGTCCCTGGGAGCGACGCTGTGATCATGATTGTGTCAATTNTCCCCCTTTTCGTGAGGTGGGTGCAAGGACTTAACTGCAGGAATTGGAATCATGACTTCTGAGTTTGCAGGATTTTGTGTCGAGGCTGCAGGCTAGTGTTTTGGGTCAATAGTTGGCTGCTGAGTGAAAGTTGGGGCCTGCGAAGGCATTGAGGAAGGTGTAGGAGTTGGAGCATATTTGTGATGTTGCTTGTTGTCAAAGGAAGGGTTCAGGCAGATTTTGTGAGATTTTGGGCCTTGCCAACCATTGGCTCTTTTTCGTGCTCCCGAAGTTGAGGGAGGGATGGGGGAAAGAGGACAAGTTGCCTGGAGGTGCCCTGTTTGCTGACAGGAGCGACATTTTAAGGCGGTGTTCTCATAGTCGACCATATGTATGAAAGGATCTCTGTCACGCCAGTCTATAAGAATCCTATCTGGAAGCTCTTGAATGAGGCCAATTTCAACGCATAAGCGGGTGAAAGTGACGAATCCTTTCGTTATTCTGTCTGTGTCTATCTTGATAAATCTACCCAATGCATTGCCCAGTGTGGGTAAAAAAGATGAAGAATATAAATGCAGGGGTAGATTGGGTAGTCTTACCCAGACCAGTGTAGTCATGGTTGTCATGGTTAGTGGATTGAATTCTGGGAACCATCGCTGCATGGAGTGTCCAGTTCTGCCCCAGAACCAAGGACCTTGCTCTAGCACACATTGACATTCGACTTCTGTGGAGAAGTTGACAATGAAGAACCCCTTGGAGAAGAATAAAAGCTCATGTCCCTCCGACTAGGTCTTGTTAATCCATTCCTTTAGCGTAGGGGCCGAGGGCCAAATTCCGTTGAAGCAACAAATGAGGGCTTTGGCCTGGTAGAGAAAGGCGTAGCCATAGACTTGGGGATCTTCAACTTCTTCTATTGGAGGTTCTACGCACTGCTCCACAATGAAGGCAGATCCAAAGGGCTCCTTTACTTTTGAAGCTTCATCCTTGAACCCCAAAGGAGCGGAAGTTCCTGATTTCACGGCCTGCTTGTAAGAGCTTGGATGAGTGGTTGAAAGCGCTCCTCCATGCAACCGAGAAGTGAGAGAAATGGTTGTGTTTTTTAGATTTCCATAGTCCCGTAGTAGAGAGCCATCTCCAAGATGTCGTCCTTCGAAGATTAGTCGTTGGAATCTAGGCGGAGTACCTGTAGCTTGGTGGATTTGGGTTTTGAGTTCAAAAATGGAATCTGAGTCTTGAGCCTGCAAGCAGAGAGAAGATCCGGAAATGGTCTTTATAAAAAGGGGGAATCTTTCCATAGTCTCAGAGCTAGTCTTGCCATGATATTTCAAGTGAAACCTCGCTCCTGCATTCCTCTTAACTAGATTTATGCACCATAGCGAAGGCGGAGAATCCCCCTAGAGCCGAAGAACCCTGAGGTCTCTACTATTTGAATGGTTTCCAATATTTAGGTCAAGGAGGCGGCGTAGGCTAGGGTTTAGTACTTTCCACACCCTCCGCCTATTCTCATCATTGATCTGGTCCCAAATCGCTGGTTCACTCTCGCTAGAGAATGAGTTGGAGCTGTACTCCTCAGTTTCCTCTACGTCGGCTACTAGTTATGGCCCAGATTCCTCGGCTTCATCACAGACCATAACCTCTGCAAAACTAAACTTCAAATGGGCATGAAGGATGAGGGGGAGCTCTTGGTCAGATTTACGCTGAGAGTGGTGAGACTTCGCAATTCCCTCGGCCCCAAACACGCGCTGGTAGAAGCTTATGGAATCCGCAGCATGCGGTGCCTCCACAATCAAATGGGATTTCAGGGTAGAGAATGTCGGCAGCTTGGCTGCTGCGCCATTTCCCTTTCCGTTCTCTGCTACAACCGACACAATCTCCTTAACACAGATACGGTGGTCACTCTGAGGCCTTATGAACTTCTTGATGCGCTTCTTCACAATCTTCTTGTTCAACAAAGGAATCGCCATTGTCGACCTCCTTACAAATTTGAGGTTGACTTCACACACACCTAGGATTTCTTTTTCCTAAGTTTTTTATTTGTTTATTAGTCATAATTATTCATTATCTAGTCTCCTATATTTTAGGACAGAATATTCCACCTGGAAAATATTCTCTTTCAGTTCACACTTCAGTTTGACTAGTTGAGTTGACTTTAGATGTTGCATTGGGATCATCACCATGAAACATTGGGATGATCACCATGATAATTTGACCTTGCCTTGGTATCATCACCAAAGTGGTGCATTAGCCTTCATTCCTTGAATTAAATCCTCACTACTTTCTGTTTAGTCAATTAACTGAAGACTAGTTGACTAGTTAACTCAACTAGGTGGCAGTTCACTCCCATAACTTCCTGAGAGACTGGAATAAGTGGAAGTTCACTCTCATAACTACTGGTGTGTGTCCAAATCACTCTATATCACCACTATGGTGACTTGGTTAACCTGAATTCGAACTCATTGAGTTATACAGAGTATATCATGTGTAAATTATTCATTATTCACAACGGTTAATGAGAATTCTTTCCATTCTTTCTCTTCTTCTTCTTCTTTTTCCAATTCTCTCTGCAAGTGTGTGTATCATTGTTTATCTAGATATATTATTTGTAGTTCAAAACATTTACATGGTATCAGAGCTGACAGACTTCTAAGAAAAAGCTACACCAAATTTTTTTGCAAGTACAAAAGATCGAAGACAGTGAAAAGATGGAATTCCAAAAAGAATTCATTCTTACACCTTACAACTATTTTGCATGGAAGGATAAAATAGCCATACATATCCAATATAGAGCGTTGTATAGGTTAACCATGAATACAGATACTGAACCGACATCAACCATAGAAAAATACAAGTACTTAAATTCCATGGATGAGGCACTCAGAACAATTTGCAGTCTTATTTCTCCCGATCTCCTTTTTCATATATCTTCCTGTAAGACTCCCAATGAAGCTTGGACCATATTGGAAGGTCTCTTTGGAAAATAGGATGATATGAGAGGACACATGCTAGAGGTGGAGTTGCTCACATTGGATCCAAAAAGATTCGAGAATATCCAAGATTGCTTTACAAAATTCAAGGATTCACTGTCGCAACTCAAAGCTTACGGGGTTGATAATTCGAAGGAGGAGAAACAAATGGTTCTCACCATTCTCTCGAATATTGGTCCTGAATTCCCAGTATTTGTATGTACATTCCATACTGTCAGATTAGCCTCTGGAGCCACCTGGAAGATGCCTTCTCTTGAGGACTTTATCGAATCCCTGACACAAGAGAAAACCAAGCTCATCAACATGGGCACAATCAAAGGCCCAAGGGCGCATGCACTCACTGTGCATGATGGAAGCCACACATATCATAAATCTAAAGATAAGGATAAGCGGAAATCTCATGCACATACGAAGAAGGAAGGGTACACAAAACCCTTCACCGATGCCTCTGGATCTAAAGGAGAAAAGGGAAGAAAAGGAGAGAAATGCACATATTGTCACAAAGGATTCCATTTGGAATCCGCATGCATGAAAAAACAAATAGATCTAATGTCTCAGATACTTCAGAAAAACAACCTTAGATATTGCATCCCGAGGGTGAAAAGAAGAAGAAGCCAGAAGATCTGAATTCCAAGAAAGGAAATTCTAGCCATGCCTTGATTGCAATCAACTCCTCTCCCAATGCTTGGATCATAGATTCAGGAGCATCACATCACATGGTTTCCTCAGAAGAAGTCTATTCTTCTTTGGATGCATGCAAAGGTCCTCCTATTCTGATTGGGGACAACTCTTCTGTTGAAGTCACCAGCAAAGGAAGGATTGAACTCACCAATGGAAGCTTCGAGACTGTGTTGCATGTTCCCAAGCTTTCTGTCAAACTTCTCTCTGTGTATCAAAGGATGAATTACGGCACCATAAAGAAATTTGTATTCACACCAAATTCCATGGACATATACGACATGCAAACCAACTCCAGGGTTGCTACTAGTGAGGTAAATCATTAGTCTAGATTGTATACATTTTCTGAATTCATTGAACATGATTCTGCTTTACTGCTTACTCATGCTGATGAAAGTAGTAGGATATGGCATGAAAGGTTTGGACATTTGAATTTCAGATACATGCAACAACTTAGCAAGCAGAGATTAGTTGATGGTCTACTAGACATCCTCTTCTCCAAGGGAGTATGTGAGGGATGTGTTTTTGTAAAACACCCTCGAGAGAAATTCGTCAAAGGAAAGTCTCAACTAGCTTTTGCACCTTTAGATCTGATCCATAGTGACCTCATGGGTCCTTTTCCACATCCATAGATCAAAAAAGAGATGTTTGTTCTCATTTTTGTTGATGATTTCTCACATTTTACTTGGATCTACTTTCTCAGGAAAAAAACCAAGGTCTTTCAACACCTCAAAGATTTCAAAGATTTGGTTGAGACATAGTCTAGAAAGAAGATCAAAGTCCCCCGAATTGATAATGAGGGAGAGTATGTGAATCATGAGATTCATAATCTTTTCCATGAGGTAGGGATTCAGTTGCAACATACAGTTCCCTACACTCCACAACAAAATGGAGTTGCCGAGCGAAAAAACAGATCTCTAAAGGAGATGCCATCTTTCATGTTGCATGCAAAGTCACTACCACCGAGACTATGGGCCGAAGAACTTAACTGTGCAACATACATCCAAAATATATCTCCTCGTAGATCTATCAAGGATAAGACCCCCTACAAGGCTTGGAGTGGCCTCAAATCGGAAGTGGCCCACTTTCGCATTTTTGGTTCACATGCATGGGCCTAGATTCCCTCTGAAAATAGGAAGGCACTTGATCCACAAAGCACTGAGTGAATTTTTGTTGGATACCTTGACGGTATGAAGGGATGTCATCTTATTGATCTTTCCTCAGACTGACTCATCATTGAGCGTAGTGTCCAATTCAAGGAAAGTATCTCGCATGTACCTCAGCATTCACATGCAGACACCTTCACTCTTCCACCTGTCCGAGATTATGAGCATGCACATGCTGACTCTTCTTTAGACGAGAGTTATGATTTAGAGGAATCAGATGATTCATATTCAGAGTCAATGCAGTCAGATGTAGAGTTAGAGAATCCAGATGCAGTTGCAGAGCCAGAGCAGAGGCCCAAGTGGGCATAGACTACTCTTTAGGATGCAAGGGATCTCGTTGGTGATCCAACCGATACTATTAGGACTCCATCTGATTTTGAGGAGCCTCCTATTGCACTCACTACCATTGAATCATTGCCTTACAATAATCTTTTCTTGGTTCAATATTCAAATCCACAGTCTTATGGAAAGGCTGCTGGAAATCCCTTTTGGGAATCCGCCATGCAGGAGGAGTACAACTCCCTCCTCGAGAACCAGACTTGGGATCTGGTTCCCCTTCCTTATGGGAGAAAACTTGTTAGATGCAGATGGATCTACAGGACCAAGAGTGCAACAGATGGATAGATCAGTAGATATAAATCCAGGCTTGTCACCAAAGGATTTAGGTTCATGGTATTGACTATGATGAGACCTTTGCTCTAGTAGCGAAGATGGATTCCATTTGATTGGCCCTTGCCATTGTGGCAGCCAAGGGATGGGAAATCCATCAGATGGACATGAAGAATTCATTTCTTCATGGTGATCTCTTTGAGGAGATCTACATGGAGCAGCCCCATGGATTTATGCAGGACGCATCTTTGGTTTGTCGACTGAAGAAGTCACTTTATGGCCTCAAGCAGGCTCTAAGGGCACGGTATGCCAAGATGGACTCCTACATGTTGTCACAGAACTTTGTACATTGCAAATCAAACCCAAATGTATACATGCTCAAGACAGTTGATTCACTTCTACTTTTAGTTCTGTATGTCGATGATTTGTTGATAATCAGTTGCTCGACTTTAGCGATAGTTGCAGTCAAGAGGATTCTTCATGATAGGTTTTTGATGACGAACATTGGTCCACTACACTTCTTCCTTGGACTTGAGATCAGTCATGATGCATCAGGCATCAAACTATCTCAAGCCAAGTATGCATGAGATCTCCTTGAGAGATTTCACATGACAGACTGCAAGTCTACTCCAACTCCTTTCCTATCAACAGTCAAACTTGAGGATGGCGGGGAGACTCCATTGGTTGACAACACACTATACAGGAAACTAGTGGGGAGCTTGTTGTATCTCACACACTCCAAACCAGACCTCTCATATGCAGTTGGTGCAGTTTCTAGGTTCATGCAGGAGCCACATGAGCTACATTGGAAAGCCGCAAAGTGTATCCTTCGATACATACAAGGCACCATCACCTTTGGGATTCATTATGCAACAAACTCTACATTAGATCTCATTGGGTTTACTGATTCCGATAGGGATGGCGATAGCATTGATCACAAGTCCACATCTGGTTACTCACTCAGTCTTGATTTCGGGCCTATCTGTTGGTCAAGCAAGAAGCAAGCTTCCATTTCTCTATCTTCAGCCGAGGCAGAGTACAGAGGGGTAGTTAACATAACCATTCAGTCTATGTGGCTACAACATTTTCTCATTGAGTTGGGCATTCAGTTTCATCGGTCGATCGTCATCTGGTGTGACAACCAGAGCACTCTGAATTTTTGCAGAGATCCAGTTCAGAGACAGCGGACAAAGCACATCGATATCCACATGCACTACATTTGGGACTTAGTACATGAGAGGAGCATCAACTTACAGTTATGTCCTTCAACAGAACAGACGCCCAACATTTTCACCAAGACCTTCACTG
>SNQJ01S0056704.1:17074-39516 GCA_010110895.2 Picea sitchensis | reverse complement strand
CGATGACGAAACTGGATCAACTACTTGGGTTTGTGGTTCAATCGAGGAGGAAACTAGATTGACCACCTGATCAACCGGACTGACCCGGGATGGAACTGGATTGACCAGTCCATCAACCAATGATGGGTCGGAGGAAAGATTATGATAACATTTTGGAAGTTGAAGTTTTTACAAAAGAGAAGAAGCCTCATCCATACGAGGAAAAAGGTGAGTTAGATGACTCCCTTTGCATAACATACATGGGAACTTGGCTCTACTTTTCTTCTTCCCAACTATATCTTGACTAGTCGACGGGAAGTCATCAGCATTTGTTCAGAGGCTAACGACATGGGTTGGCGAGGATGTGTAGACCATGCTTCCATAACCTTGGATAGACCCGGGAATTCCTTAAGAAGATGGCTACCCTTACAAAGCCTGCAAGGGTACTTGGGCTTACAGGTTGTTTGGGTGATCTTGACATCATCAACACTCCCAGCACAATTAACAGTAAATGGTTGTTTTCCAACTTGTTTGACAATGGTTGGAGGTTTTGACCCTTTCTTATCTTTCTTCTTCTTAATCTTTCTTTTCTTCTTCTTCTTATTCACTGAGTTACTAGCTTCAAAACTTTTACTCGACGAAGAAGATGAAATGGAAGGTGACCTCGCAAGAGAAGAAGGCAAAGAAGACCTTGCTGGTGAAGAAGGTGAAGGATCAACATGAGGTTGATGCTCGTGGGGGGAAGTGTGATGTAGCCGCACCCGAAGGCACGCCCGCGCACAAGATCTTCTCTTCCCTTGGCCCGAAGAACACTAACCGGTCCTTCTATTTCCCTATCGGGAAAGTCTTCACTCACAGAACTCTTCGTGTGATCCCCCTCTCTTTACTTGTCGGGGAATTAGACTTCTCGACTTTGTGAGGTCAGTGGTCAAGCGCTGCACTCTCGAATCCCTGAGACCCGATGCAAGTCAATGTTGACCCTTCCTTTTCCCTGTCGTGACTTCTCCTATCGTAATTTCATGACTCGTGATGTCTAACACTTCGGTTTACCGACTCCTGACTCCCGATATGCCGATTACCCAACCTGCATGCGAGTTGACCTTTCAACGTTCCATCACCTCTATCGGGAATTTGGGGTTCATGATTTCGCGAATCCTGATGCAATGTGTTTGGCACTTCTCGCTGCGAAACTCCGATAGCTCGTGCCACATATCCTCCACTCGTCGACTCCGCTGTGGCCCACACACTATCCTTTGACTGTCGGGATATCGCGTATCACAATATCGTGATTTCCGTTGCAATATTTTGGAGTTTCAATCCACGAAACCCCGATACACGATATACGTGTAGATCCGATAGTCCTCGTGGCCCTGATCAATGGCTCTGCCCCTCTTGAGCTTCAAACCTCTAGAGACTATGACACCGTATCTCCCCTACACCTTGGTGATATATGACGATCCACGGTATGTCGCGAATTCTCCTCGGAGAATACCGACCGTCCACTCCTTCCCTGGTGGTTCCTGCAAAATAACTAAGTATTCTTCCTCTGATACTTGTCCTCCTGTGCTTAAACTTACGATGCTTCTCGCCAACCTTCCAGGCACAACTTGTTTGCGCTATTCTTCAACAAACTCATAGGCCTATCCTTCCTGAGATTTTCCACGACCTTCAAATCCTTCAGGAAAAACCCTTGCACGCCCTCCTTACAGAAAACCTTCAAACATGTCTAAGTGTTTGAATCCTTTCGACTCTGCGCACACCTGCAGCAACAGTCTTTCAACACTTCACTTAGGTTCGCAACCTTGACACTTTTACCTGGCCTGCGCACTCCTTGCATGACTCCTATGTCCAACTGTACCTTTGGGGTGAATGAGAACAAAAGTTATCTCTATCTGAACCCTCTGTCAACGCACTCCTTGCGGACACTTCGACTGCACTCCTTGCAGGAATCCTCTGGCTCAAATAGAGAAACAATTGAAACTCATTCCCTCACCCTCTCATACTTCAATTTAAACATGAAATCATATGCACATCATATAAAAGCAAATGTATAACTGGAAGTAAACATTCATGAGAACACCATTTAAGCATCAATACACAAAGAACAACACACAACCCTGAATTTGAATCAGAACTCTTCTATTAATTCAAATGTTTGTACATGGGTGTTCTTACACAACTCTCTACTTGCTCTTTCTCAATTGCTTCTATCTTCAATTATATTACAAATGCACAATGAGGGTATCTATATCCCGTTTCCCTCTTGCACTCTAGAAACTGTCAAATCTACACATTCAATTCTACCTACTTACATTAACTACTTTAAATGCCTTTCTATCTACTAAGGATGAGAGCAATCCGCTCAAGGTCCATTTACAATATACAAGTGCGCTTCATTAAATTGTTACATTAATGTTCACGCAATAGTTTTAAGGTGTTTCAAAATCTGTGTTGGCTTGTCCAGCTGTCTTCCGCTTCCGTCCTGGCTCGCTTGACGTGTTGGCGATGCTCCTGCATCATACTCCTTCGCTTGAAAAATTTCATGGGCTCCTGTCCATGAGCTCCTGCACGGTCTGTCCATGCTTCTGTATCTCTGCTTCACTCTCCCAGCTGGCATATTCAACTGGATGATTCTTCCACTTGACCAGATACTCAAAGTACTGCTTTCGCCTGGTCCTCTTGCTCACTCTCTTATCCAGTATGCTTTCCATCCGTGGCTTATCTGCAATTGGCATTTTCTTCGTCCACTGGATGAATAACTACTCAACTCCAGTCTTTGTTTCCTCAGCTCTATATGGGTACAAATCTGAGACATTGAATATCGGAGAAATTCCGATCCCATCGGGTAATTCAATCTCATAAGCGTTTGTCCCAAATTTCCTCAATACCCTACATAGTCCGATTTTCTTCATCTTCAGCTTATAGTATGTTCCTCTCGGGAACCTTTCTTTCCTCAAATGTGCCAGAACCAGATCAACAAATTCAAAATAAAGTTTTCTCCGATGCTAATCTTCTCTGTGCTTGTACTCCTCACTCGAATCCAACAATCGCTTCTTCACCTGGTTGTGCAGTTCTTTCATCGCCTCTGCGAAATTTTCTGCACTAGCGCTCCTAGTAGCAGTCTGTTCTGAATCCCTCAGTTTAGAAATTCCTCTGGGTTGCATACCATAGATAAATTGAAATGGACTATGACCTGTGCTCCGATTCACTGAATCGTTATACGCAAACTCCGCATGTGGTAATATATTGTCCCAACTGCTGTGGTGCTCTGTCACCAGGCTTCTCAACAAATCTCCCAGACTCTTGTTTACCACTTATGTCTGTCCATCCATCTGAGAATGATATGCTGAACTAAATGCCAAGTTAGTTCCCATCTTCTTCCATAAGGTCCTCCAAAAATACCCTATGAATTTGGTATCTCGATTCGAAACAATACTTTTCGGCAATCCATGAAGTCGGATGACCTCTTTGAAAAACAGGTTCGCGATGTGAGTTGCATTGCTAGTCTTCTGACATGGAATGAAGTGTGCCATATTGGAAAATCTATCCACCACCACAAATATTGAATCAACACCTCTTTGTGTTCTTGGCAACCCCAATACGAAATCCATGCTAATCGTATCCCATGACCTTTCAGGTATGGGCAATGGTTGATAGAATCTCGCATTTTGCTTTCTTCCCTTCGAATGTTGGCAAATTCTACATCTTTCTACAAATCTCTTGACCTCTTATCGCATCCCTAGCCAAAAGTATGACTCGTTCAGCTTCATGAATGTTTTGTCATG
Organism: Picea sitchensis; assembly: GCA_010110895.2. Classification (NCBI taxonomy): domain Eukaryota; kingdom Viridiplantae; phylum Streptophyta; class Pinopsida; order Pinales; family Pinaceae; genus Picea; species Picea sitchensis. The sequence continues at coordinate 35,752 of SNQJ01S0056704.1, read as the reverse complement.
ATCGAAGTGTCCGACCAATCCTCCACTATGTTTCTCTTTCAGCAAGTTCTCCCTCATGGAGCATTTTGGAATACACAGTTGATTGCCCTTAAACAACAATCCCTCCTGGATCATGTATTCTATCCACGTGCTTCTGTCTCTGAGAATCGGATTCTCAACTGCTTCATATGCCTCTTGAAAATCTGGATCATCTCTAAACATGTCCCTGAGATCATCAAAACCTAACGTTTTGACTCAGAACTCCTGCAACAACAAACACTCCCTGCTCAAAGCATCAACAACTTTGTTAGCAGTACCGGAAATATGCTTAATCACAAATGTGAAATTCTGCATATACTCAACCCATTTTACATGTTTCTGATTCAACTTTTCTTGTTGAGTCACAAACTGTAATGCATGATTATCACTGTACAAGACAAACTCTTTAGGGATCAAGTAATGCCTCCATTTCTTTAATGCCTGGATAATAGCATAAAACTCCTTATCATAAGTGGAGTACTTCAATTTCGCTTCATTCAGCTTCTCACTGATATATGTGATTGGCCTGTCTTCCTGACTTAAGATTGCCCCGATTGCAAATCCGCTTGCAACACATTTCACCTGAAATGTCCTCAGGAAATCTGGCAACACCAACACTGGTTGTTCCGTGATCTTCCTTTTCAACAGATTGAAGCTCTTCTCGGCCTCTTTAGTCCAGTGAAAAGACTTATGTCGTTTCTTCACTGTATCCATCATCGTTGCGCTAATTCCATTGAAATTCCTGATGAACTTCTGGTAGCAACTAGCTAACCCGTGAAAAATTCTCACCTCAAATACATTCCTCGGTGATGGCCAATTCTTGATTACCTCCACCTTATCTGGATCCATCCTCAACTCATTTGCTGAAATAACAAACCCCAAGTAAATGAGCTCTGTCTTCATGAATGAGGATTTCTTCATGTTTATCAACAACTTCTCCTGCTGCAATTTCTGCATTACTGTAGCCAAATGCTTCAGATGCTCCTCTGCGGTCTTACTGAAAACCAGTAGGTCATCCAAATACACGATGACAATTTTCCCGATGAACTCCCTAAGGACTTCGTTCATCAACCTCATAAAGGTACTTGGCACATTTGTTAATCCAAATGGCATAACAAGCCATTCATACAACCCTTCGTTGGTTTTGAATGTTGTTTTCCATTCATCGCCTTCTCTCATGCGAATTTGGTGATATCCGCTTTTCAAATCAATCTTTGAAAAGTACCTTGCTCCGCTCAAGCAATCCATCAGATCATCCATCCTCGGCAATGGAAATATGTACCTGATCGTTATCTTATTTATCGCCCTCGAGTCAGTACACATTCTCCAGCCTCCGTCTTTCTTCAGACTGAGTACTGTTGGAACAACACATGGACTCAAGCTTTCCCTGACTAACCTTTGTCCAACAACTCCTGGACTTGCCTCTTAACCTCTTCATTCTCCTACAGTGTCAATCTGTACGCGGCTTTGTTTGGCAAACTGGCTCCTAGTATGAGATCAAAGTGATGACTCACACTCCTGATTGGTGGCAACGAATGAGGTAGTTCGTCCACTATGATGTCAGTGAACTCTTTTAGCAGTTCCTGAACCTCTTCTAGTAAATCATCCACTCTTGTGCTAGTCGGAACAATCCTAGGTTTCCTGACAACAAAGAATTGTGGATCCTCCTTCTTCTTAACCTCATTAAGAAGTTCCTTCCCACTCATGAGAAGTACTGTGTTTCTTACCTCCAGCTTCACCTCCTTATCCTTGATCAGAAGCAACATGTGTGTCCTCCCATTCTTCTCCAGGGTGTATGTGTTCATTCTCCCATCATGAATCACATTCCTTTCATATTGCCATGGTCTACCCAACAATAGATGAAAAACATCCATAGGAATGACATCACATAAGATCTTATCATTATATCCTCCTATCTTGAATTCAACCAAGCATTGTTTAGTGATAGTTACCTGGTGTCCTTTCTGTAGCCATGAAACTTTGTATGGGCTTGGATGATCAGTCATCTCCAGCTCTAGCTTCTCTACCATCTCTGTAGATACGAGATTGTCCATGCTACCACTGTCTACAATGACCTTGCATACCTTGTCCTTGGTTTTGCAAGCAGTCCTAAAAATTCTAATCCTTTGGACTGAACTTTCCACCTCCTTCTCGGGTGTCAAAAGGACTTTTCGCATCATCAACGATCTTTTGCCTTCTGCATCTTCTACCTCAACATCCCACCTCTGTGCTTCGGCGATGTGAGCTTCTCCAATGTCCTTCTTTTTCTCTGGACACTCGTAAGACTTGTGCCCATTCTTCCCACATGTGAAGCATGTGATTATTCCACCTCTACCTCTTCCTCTACCTCTAGTACGAGGAAAAGTGTTGTTGTCAGCATAATCTCCTCTCTGCTCATTATGTTGTCCCCTCTGTTCAACATATGGCCCCCTCTGTGAGGTTCCACCTCTCTTTGTTCGAGTGGGAGGTTTCTTCCATTCCTCCTTGGGCTTCTGATATTTGTCTTGGGAAACTGACTTGCCTCTGGGATGACTTCTGCCTCGGCCTCTCTGAGTCTGCTTTTGGCTCAGCTTCTCCTCAGCTTTCAGAGCCATCTGTTAAGCATCTTCCACCATTCGGATGGTTACCATGCTCATTTCATCCTGGATATCATATCTTAGGCCATTCATATATCTGGAAACTTTTTCATCATCGCTCTCCTGATGACCTTCCCTAATGTTCAGTTTATAGAATTCCTCAGTGTATTCTTTCACTGTCATTAGCTTTTGTCTCAGGTTCTACATCCTCCTGAACAGAGTAATTTGATAGTCCCTAGGGATGAATTTCGCTTTCATCTTCGCGATCATCCTATCCCAGCTTTTAATCTTCTTCTTTCCCTTGCAACGTCTATTAGCTTGTAGTTCATCCCACCACAATGCTACATGTCCTTTCAATCTAGTGACAACATGCCTAAATTTCTTGTCCTCTTCGACATCTTCGTAGTCAAAGTATGTGTCTAGAGCTCTAATCCAGTCTAGAAGCTCCTTTGCATCCAAGTTTCCCTCGTAAACTGGAATATCCATTTTTGCTCTTGCACCCATTCTTGCAATAGCTCTGATCAAACGCTCGTTTGATGCATCTTCGGCTGCAAATTCCTCTTCTCGTTCAACCTCAATCTTTCTCTTGGAATCACTCAGATCCCCTGTGCTGGCTGTGCGCCTTTGCGCTGTCTCCATATCTTCGAGTCTTGCTCTGAGATCACGCAACTATCTCTCCATGATTGGATCAGTTATCTGCCTGCCTCTTCTCTTCGCCATTTCCCTATCCTATGGATCGGGTGATTGCCTATCTCTCCTCGGTGGCATGGTGAATTTTCCTCTACTCTACTACAGAAAGCAAATAACTTTTCTATGCTCTGATACCACTCTGATGCAGCTGCACCCGCAGGCACACCCGCTCACACGATCTTCTCTTCCCTTGGCCCGAAGAACACTAACCGATCCTTCTATTTCCCTATCGGGAAAGTCTACACCCACATAACTCTTCGCACAATCCCCCTCTCTTTACTTGTCGGGGAATCGGACTTCGCGACTTCGCGAGGTCATTGGTCGAGCATTGCACTCTCGAATACTCAAGACCCGATGCAAGTCAATGTTGATCCTTCCTTTTCCCTATAGGGACTTCTCCTATCGTAATTTCGTGACTCGTGATGTCGAACACTTCGGTTTACCGACTCCCGACTCTCGATATGCCGATTACCCGACATACGTGTGAGTTGACCTTTCAACATTCCGTCACCTCTATCGGGAATTCAGGGTTCGCGATTTTGCGCATCCTGATGCAATGTTCTTGGCACTTCTCCCTGCGAAAGTATGATGTCTCATGCCACCTGTCCTCCACTTTTCCACTCCGCTGTGGCCCACACACTATCCTCCGACTGTCGGGATATCGCGTATCGCAATATCGCGATTTTCGTTGCAATATCGCAATTTCCGTACACGATATATGTGTAGATCCGACAGTCCTCGTGGCCCTGATCAACAACTCTGCCCCTCCTGAGCTTCAAACCTCTAGAGACTATGATGCCATATCTCCCCTACACCTTGGTGAGATCTGACGATCCACGAGATGTCGCAAATTCTCCTCGGAGAATACCGACCGTCCACTCCTTCCCTGGTGGTTCCTCCGAAATAACTAAGTATTCCTCCTCCGATACTTGTCCTCCTATGCTTAAACTTACGACGCTTCTCGCCAACCTTCCAGGAACAACTTGTCTGTGCTATTCTTCAACAAACTCAGAGGCCTATCCTTCCTGATCTTTTCCACGACCTTCAAATCCTTCAGGAAAAACCCTTGCACGCCCTCCTTACGGCAAACCTTCGAACACGTCTAAGTGTTTGAATCCTTTCGACTCTGCGCACACCTGCAAAAACAGTCTTTCAACACTTCACTCAGGTTCGCAACCCTGAGACTTTTACCCAGCCTGTGCACTCCTTGCATGGCTCCTGTGTCCCACTGCACCTTTGGGGTGAATGAGAACAAAAGTTATCTCTATCTGAACCCTCTATCAACGCACTCCTTACGGACACTTCGACTGCACTCCTTGCAGGAATCCTCTGGCTCAAATAGAGAAACAATTGAAACTCATTCCCTCACCCTCTCAAACTTCAATTTAAACATGAAATCATATACACAGCATATAAAAACAAATGCATAACTGGAATCAAACATTCATGAGCACACCATTTAAGCATCAATACACAGAGAACAACACACAACCCTGAATTTGAATCAGAACTCTTCTATTAATTCAAATGTCTATACATGGGTGTTCTTACACAACTCTCTGCTTGCTCTTTCTTAAATGCTTCTATCTTCAATTATATTACAAATGCACAATGAGGGTATCTATATCCCGTTTCCCTCTTGCACTCTAGAAACTATCAAATCTACACATTCAATTCTACCTACTTACATTAACTACTTTAAATGCCTTTCTATCTACTAAGGACGAGAGCAATCCTCTCAAGGTCCATTTACAATATACAAGTGCGCTTCATTAAATTGTTACATTAATGTTCGTGCAACAATTTCAAGGTGTTTCAAAATTTGTGTTGGCTTGTCCAGCTGTCTTCCGCTTCCATGCTGGCTCGCTTGGCGTGTTGGCGATTCTCCTGCATCAAAGTTCCTGTGACTGAAGCACTAACTGCATTCGGGATTACCTGAGTGGAAAACAACCATACCGACAATCCAATAGTGAGACCTGGAAGGCTCAAAGTAGCGATGTGAGGAGGACCAATGTTTCCATAGGAAGGAAAAAAAAAAGGTTCCCCTAGAGCAGGTGTTCCTTCATTGGTCATTCTGGGAACTGACGCCATTAAATAAATCCAACCTAGAGTCTGCTAGGGAAAACAAACAACACATGCTAAAAATCTAGGAAGCAAGCAAACAAACAAAACCTTCTTACAAAGAGCACACTAGTTGGTGATGAAATCAAACTTCGTGGGAACAATGTAAGAAGGGGATGAGATAGAGCAGGTGGAAAAGTTACGTTGATGACCTGCTTAACGGACTTACACCCTGGTGCAAGCTCCCACACATAATCGTGTGTATACCCTCCAAGGAGCCCGAGTGAGTTTAGCCAACGTCGATTCCAGGTACCGTGAAGACTTGCCCCTCCACAGTCACCTCGTGTAAAGAACCTTGAGAGATAGGCCACTAAGGTTACCAATTACTACAATGATGCCTGGGGAAACAATCGACAGTCCAATCCATGTGCAAGGGTAGGGTATCTAGCCCGAAATCAACTCGAAAGGCTTCCACTCATCATTGTGGGTATACCTCTCAAGCGACCCCCATAATATGCGCAACCTCTACACCAAGACCAACAAAGCAGGGTGAGTAACTCTGTCAGTCTCAATGCGACCTCGTGATTGACCCTTGTGTTAGAAGGGCTTCCTAGGAAAAAATGTAATAAGTGGATTTAACCGCTCCCTAACTCAAGTTTCTATGTTTATTTGCAACTTTGGAAAGTTATCTTTCACACCTATTCCAAATCCCTACAACTAATATAATGTAGGTTTGCTACCAAAAAAGATAAAAAATGTCTAATCCGTTTTTATAAGCGCTTTATTTTATGGCTGTTGTTACTCAAGAGGAAAATGGCGTGAACAATATGGTGTTTTGACCGACTCAAAAATTATGCAAAGATATGAAGATGCAATCTTTCATTTTGATGAAAGCTATGCTACGAGAAGGAGAAAACATTTATCATTCCCATATGCATGATGTCCCAAAATATATTAAACTCATCAATATCAAGATTCTCAAGAAATGAGAAAAAGGTACTGAACACCCATGCACGATTCATGCCCCCCCCATGCAAGGATGCCCCCAATCTAATATAAAGCAAGAAATTAAATATTTTTGCTTCAAAAATTTCACTAAAAGCAATAATGAACTTTCTTAAAACAAAGAAACCCAAACTAAAAGTTCTCTTTTAAAGTGAACTATTCAGAAGAAACATGATCTTTCCCTAAACAATTATAAAGAAAACACATGCTTTGTAATTGAAATACGCTCAAAGAAAGAGACTAATCCTTCAAAACCAAACAAAGCAAAGATGGATAAAAGAAACTCAAAGAATGTCAAGAAGACTGTAAATAGATCAATATAGGCTCTAAAATCTCAATCCAACTGATCAAAGAAAAACTGGGTCATCAAAAGATGACAAGACCCAATCCAAAAAGTTTACAAACAAGTTCGCAGCCTAGCAGTATATTACAATGCGAGAATAAGGTATTCTCACAGGCTAGACATTGGTAGGGTGCGAGAAGTTCACACTGAACCTAACAGCAGGGTGCGAACATCAATGATTCCCGTAGTCCATAGATAGGTACAGTGCGAGAATGTCTGTAATCAAAGAAAAATTTGAAAAAGGATAGGGAATCTAAGTGAACTTCTAGATCCAGAGAGTCTGGATGGATGTCCCACAGGGTCAGAAACCAGAAAAAAAACAATCAAAGGAAGGGAAACTAGACTAACTAGGAAACAATTCGATCCCCAGTATGGTCGCCAATTTTGTTATTAGACTAATCGGTAGGTGCGGACAATAACTGATCTCCCTAGATCCACCTGGATCTAGAACAAAACACACCAGAACATGATGCTTTCCTTAAGTTTTAGATATTGAATTTACTAACTAAAGAGGGATAGGTGACATACCATTTAAACGCCACTTCCTCTCGCCATCACCATCCTAGCTCTGTTCCAACGCTCATACAATGATGAACCTGCAAAAGAACACAACCAACCAAAGTGACAGTAATAACATAAACTCAATATAAACCTATGTATGTGATCAAGGAATCATACAATAAAACACAACAAGATTTATAGGAAAGAATCATATTACTGTATCATATTAAATGTGAAAGAGAGATTACAACCATGGCCTTGATGTCGTAAGGTCCTTTCCAACTGTCCTTCATTCCCCACACACATTCACTCCAAGAATTCTGAGAGCATAGATATGATGATATTCACAATCTATCTTGACAAAGAAAATCTCAAAGCCACTCCAACCAAGCTAATAATTCCAAGCCAACCAAAGCTAACAAGCCCAAGAACCCCTTCTCCATGAGACCTCCTCTTCTTTTATAAGTTGAAGAGGATAAGGTGAGGAGGTTAGGATGATCCCACTAAATCATGAAAGTGAGTAATATCCAAACCATTCGGATGCCACCTCACCATGGAGGTTTCTCCTTCTAGAAGATTTGAGAAAATGCCCATTTTTCCCACCTGTAAGCATTCTCTCACCCTAATTATAGTGCAACCTACGAAATGTTCGCACCCTAGCTATGATGTAGCCTATGAGAATCATGCATTCTCGCACCCTAATACATAGGCAACCTAGGAACTTCCTTTTTCATAAGGTTTTTACACAGTAAAATGCAACTTCTTTTCTCAGGAAAAGTTCTTCTCCCTTCTCTCTTTAGGAACTCAAGCCACTGACCCCTCTGAAGGAAATAGATAGGTTTACACCATTAACGGTCATAGGGATGACGAAAATAATGTGTAACATAGGCAGAGATATTTCGATGGAAGAGGTTACCCGGTTCGCATGAAAAATCCTAGTTGGTCGTTTCAATGGAAAATTTTATGGGGAATATGTGTTGTGCAAATGGATGGACCACCATTCGAATCCAAAGCTCAGATATACCTCTGAGGCACAAACACTGGCCAGACAATGGAACTATTTTATGTTACAAGCTGAGGAGGATTGTAATGGCTTACTAAGAAAGGAATGGACCTGGGGTCCCTCTGGATTAATTCTAAAGCCATGGATGGTAGAGTTTGATCCAGTAAGAGAACTTGTGGCCTTGATGTAGGTATGGGCCATCCTGTCAGGTTTTCCACTTTGTTTTTGGTTTAGGGAGGTGTTGGAATCCATAGAGAATAAAATTGGTTCCTTTGTGGGATTGGAACCCAAATGGGATTCTAAGTAGGATTGCCACTGGGCATGGATCCATATTGAGGTTGATGTATGAGAAGGCTTGGTGGGGAACGTGGACATTGTGCACATAGATAGGACCTAACATCAATGTGTCGACTACTATAAGTTTCCTTTCTGCTGCTTTGTATGCCATGAAATTGGACATATTTGATCTTAATGCAAGCAGGTTGCACCCCTATTTCAAAAGCATTCCAAGGCATGGAAGACAAAATAGGCATTTGGACAAACGCTATATTGGAAAATTTCTTTGTGGAAGGTATAAGAACTAAGGTCGTACCAAAAGACAAAAGTGTGGCAGGGCATGACCAAGCCATCAAGAAGGCATCCCAATGACTCTCCTTCATGTAATTCTTAGGAACACTCTCTCCTTGTTCATGCTTTAGATCCTTTTAATTATGGTATTGAATTTTTCCATGACAGAGTCTCTTCTCTTCCTATTTTTAAACATTCTCCTAAATCCCCTTCGAAGGAGTTAGATTCTTTCAAAGAGGTCCATGTCCCACTCTCCCCTAAGTCTTTAGTTTACCTAATCAAAATTGTGGGTGATGGCCCTAGTTTTGAGATTGAGCCTATCTTGCTTCCCCCCTCCCCTTCTTCTTCTCCCCCCCATTCTCCTTCTACCTTGAAATAGGGGATTCCCCCTTCACCTCCTCTTACCCCATCCCTTTTTGAGCGGGATAGTACACCTAAAGGGGTCTCTCTTCACCCTCCTGTTGAGTATGCCTCCCTCGCTTCCCTTTTGACTCGACCATATCCTCCTGAAAAAAAATATGAATTGAGATCCAAAGGAAGGTCAAAGGGAGATATTTCCTCCAAAGGAGGATTGGCCTTAGATCGCTCTCAATCCAACTCGGTGGGCAGGAAGTCCCATTTGTAGAAGGCCCAAGAAAAGGCTGTAGAAGAAATAAAAAAAAGGAAAACATGCGTCAATTTCCAAGGCCCTTAGAGTGGGGTGTGCCATGAAACTCCCTTCTCTATGATTATTCTCTCATTCAAAATGAGAGGTGTTGACCCCCCCCAATAAAAATATTGACCTCAAGAGGCTTCTCCGCAGCCTCAAGATGGGCGTAATMTTGATTCAAGAGATGATGTGTTCTGGAGAGAAGGTCAGGGAGATTTTTCATCCTGGTTAAGGAAATGGTCCTTTTGCACAACTGATGCTATTGAAATGTCTAGGGGTTTACTGAATGGCTAGAGTCCTGACTGCAAAACCCTTTCCTCTTTCTACTTTTGATTAGCGATATCAGTAAAATTAAGATATAAATATAATGGTTATGCATTTTTCAGTTGTTAATATCTACAGTCCCTATACTGATAGTGTTCCCTAATGGGAAGAATTAAAATATGTAGGTTCATTTAATGATCCTCTTATAGTTTTTTGGAAATATTTGAATTTTCTCTCCCTCTTAGAGAAGTTTGGGGTGAACATCCAAAGGTGGATTGTCTGAGAGGATTTTTGCATTCATTGTTAGAGGAACTTCACCTGGTGGGTGTAGAACCGGTCAAGCTATCACCGACTTGGCACAACTTTAGAGAAAGAAAAGAGGCAGTTGCAAAAAGATCAAACATATTTTTGGTTTTAGAGGCGTTAATGGAGACATGTATCTGCCTTAAGACCTAGGTTGGAGGAATATCATACCATGGACCTATTATCCTTCACCGAAAAACTAGAAGGGAAGCACCCCTTGCTGCTTTGAATATTAGCCAAGTATGGCTAGAGGAGGAGGTTTAAAAAATGCTCTTAATTGAGGTTTAAAAAATTCTCCTTTGAATATGCAGAATGGGAATATTCCAGGACCAAACAGTTTTACGGTCAAGTTTTTCATGTCTTTCTATGACCTGGTAAAAGACGACCTCCTTACGATAATAAGAGAATCCCAAAGAAATGGTAAGATCATTGGCTCCTTCAACTCTACCCTTCTTTGTTTAATCCCAAAAAAGTAGGACATGGATTCTTTTGGGGACTTTAGACACATCTCTTGATTTAATTTAATCTATAAGATAATTTCCAAGGTCCTAGTGAGACGCTTAAAGCCTGTGTTGAGCGATATCATAAATGAGGAACAATTTAGATTCCTCCATCCTAGGAAAATTCACGATGTTGTTGTGATATCCCAAGAAGTTTTCCATTTAGTAAAAATAATAATATGAAATCAACAATCATGAAAATAGACCTAACTAAAGATTATGATAGAGTGAATTGGACATTTCTATGATTGGTTCTGTTGTAGCTAGGGATGAATTTACAAACAGTAAATTGGATCATGGGGTGCCTACAATGTGCCTCGTTCATAGTTATAATCAAATATTATCCATCCTTATTTTTCAAAGCCTCGAGAGGTCTAAGACATGGGTGTACCCTCTCCCCCTTCCTCTTCCCGATAATTGCAAAATATTTAAGTAGAATGTTGAAGGAATCCAAAGTCAATGGAGTGATAAGACAAGTCAACGTAAATGGGAGAGAAATTATCTCCCATCTTCTATTTGTAGATGATATTTTTTGTTGTGTTCAAGGAACACACATAGATATTTCAACTTTAAAAAAGATCCTAGACCTATACTGTACTGCAACATGTATGGATATCAATATGGAAAAATATTGTTCTATCTTTCACCACTGCCGATAAGAGGAAATTGTCTATTTTTCAAACATTATTCCTACCCCAAAAATAACCCTAGATGAGGGTTTCAAGTATCTAGGTTTTCTACTCAATCCTGGATGCTATAGAAATGAAGATTGGGATGGCTAATTAGAAAAATTGAAGCAAGGGTTTCTATTTGGGTTAACAAGCTCTTATCTAGAGGAGGAAGACTCATCCTCCTAAAGGCAGTCTTGGAAAGTATCCAAATATACTGGAATGCCATCACGACAATTTTGAAGGGGGTCCTTACAAGGATTCACAAATTGAGATTTTAGTATATTTGGGCCAACCATAAGTCAAAAGGAGGAATCCACCTAGCTAAATGGTCCTCTATTTCTCTCCCTAAAGAAATAGGTGGCTATGGATTAAAGGAAATTCATTCCTTCACCTGTTCCCTGACTGAAAGGAACCTGTGGAGGATTACACAAGGAAATTCTTTATGGGTGAGGGTAATGAACTCAAATTATTTTCTTAATTTATTGATATATGAATGGTTCCGATCTCCCTCCAAATATTCTAAATGATCCATTGTGTGGAAGGATTTGGTATATGTGTTCCCTTTTGCAGGTGGTTGGATGGTATAGAAGGTCGGGAAAAAAAGAAATATATGCCTGGGAGAAGATCCCTGGTTAGGTTTAGGTTATAACTACAAGCTCTCTAAGCCTATGATATAGAGACCAAGAGACCAAATATTTTCAGTATAAGTGAAGCAAGGGTAGGAAACCCGTAGCTAAGGGGCCATATCAGATGGCGTGATGGTGATTCTTGGGGGATCACAAGTGTTTTAACCAAGGAGTGGGAGTCCTATATTGGAATCCTCTATGAAAACTTCATAACCTTGGACGATGATTCTGAAGACTCACTTTGTTGGTCTAAAAAACCAAGGGGAGGATCCTTCACCATGAAGATAAGATACAAAGTATGGAAAGAAGAAAGATTCAAAGGGCCTTGAAAATGGTGGTGGGGATTGTTGTGGAAACTTAAAGCTCCCACTAGATGCAAAATCACTTTTGGCTATCTTTGAACAAAAAAATTCTTTCTTGGGGAATTGTAGTCAAAAGGGGTTGGTGTGGACCCAATTCTTGTATTCTATGCAAAGAAAATTATGAATCTATATCTCACATCTTTATTTATTGTTCCTACGCAGCTTAGGTGATGAAGATAATCAAGGAAAAACTGAACACTAAGACCACTTTGAACAAGGAAAAATTGGATGGATGTTTTAAGGAGTGGATCCCAGACATATTAGTTAAGATTTATGTAGGTCTACCTTGTATGATGATTTCCAATATCTGGTGCACACAATAATACAAATTTTAAGGATAAATTTGTGTCTCTAGAATTAACAATGAATATTACTCTTAATCAGGTCACCAAGTTCAAGGAATACCAAAGGGAAAAAAACCCACGCAATCCAATTATTCCTTCAATAGATTATGGAATTTCATGGGGCTACTTTGATGGTGAAATTCAAGGGTATACACCAATGTGTGATGTGGAAGTAGTGATGTTATTCACACACAATCATTACTTGTTCATTAGATATGCGCCGGGAACAAGATCAAACAACATATCCGAATTCATTGCACTATGGATGTTATGAGATATAGATAAAGCAAAGGATATAAGAAAACTCCAAGTGATGGGTGACTCAAAATTCGTCATAGACTGGGCTAGGCAGAAAAACACAACTCAAGACATACGAATGGCCCTTATCATGAGAGATATCGAATTAGCCTTTTAGTCTTTTGAGTGGTTGTACTTCCACCATATACTCCAAGAGATAAATGTCAATGTGAGCGAGATTTCAAAAGAGGCTCTTCATATTCCAAATGGTTCTTTTGAAATATATGAATATTTTGATGGCATAGAGATAGAAGTAATAGAATTTTTCCTATGAGGATCGATTGGTAGTTGTTTGAACGATATGTTATATGTTTTGTAATGAATAGTAAAGTAGTTAGTATAGGAGAGAGGTTAGAATGGAATGAGGAGAGTACTGAAAACGTTTTTGTCCTTTTGAACAAATTTCATAGTGGGCCTGATCATGGCCACAAGTCTGGACTATAACATGTATATTCCTCTAAGGAGAATATAATTTTTTTTTCTAAGGAAAAAAAGTATATAAGTTATGGAAAGCCAATTGTTTTTTGTGAATCATTTTATATCCAATTGAAACTCCATGGAACACTCTATGTCATTCCAATCGAATGAGTATGGGTGTTTCCCTCTATTATTCTACTCAAAATTATATATATTATTTCTAATATGTTGAAATCAGTGCACCGGTGACCCCATAAGAGTTAGATATTGGCTAAGTTTATCATTGTTGGAGTCATATTTATGAGATGTTTATTAATATTTTTTTGAATATTAGCATGAATATTTGGTCATTGTATTAGAGAGGAAAAATAATGAAACAATGTTAGAGTATGGTGCATATGCATGTTAGGTACCTAGGGAGGATAATTAATGCAATGTGGCCATACTCAGGGAGTAAGGCCCACTAATTAATTGGTGCATGAACTCATTAATTAATGTAATATGGCTATACTTATTAAGTAAGGCCCACTCGGTAGTTGGTGGGTAATAATTTATGGAATGTAATAATGGGTGGTGGTTGGCATGGGCCCATAGGAATACTTGTGAGAGAGTATATATACACATGCATTTAATTTCATTGGGCATGTCGTAATTGTATTATAACAAGCATGTTTCTCACTGTAATTGCTTATTAACCAAACAATCAAGTGCTACATAAATTGTCAACCCAGGGAAGTCTGCTTATTTCAAAGGCAATCACACACTGTATATGCTCAATCTCAAAAGCAATCTAGATTTGTAGTAAAAGTATATTAATCACACCTTGTCTTGAACAAACTAAAGTTCTACTTTGAATTATAGAAAAGAAACCTACCTATTGCAAAGTTCAAAGTTCAAAGAAATAATTATCCAAAGAATCCTGGATTACATTAAGAAATAACAACTTAGGAAAGAAATCTTTCAAGATGCTGCAAAAGGAAAGACCAACTATTCTGTAACAGAGAATAAGACCCTATTCCCCAAGAAGGAATCTTCAGCACCTGTTTCCGACTTTCACACTTTCATGAATGCATTACTAATCAAAATGATTGACACACACTGAAGGCTAATTATCTCCTAACAGAGAACAGGACCCTATTCCCCAAGCAGGAATCTTCAGCACCCGTCTCTGATTATCACGCTTTCATAGATTCATCAAACAAAATTACTAATCAGAATGATTAACAGTTACCCAAGCATGAATGATATGAAAACAACGTAACAATCAGTAAAGCAGAGTTTCAGCAAAACATAGTTCAGTAAAGTAGAGTTTCAGCAAAACAAAATTTAATCAAGGCATGAACAAAAATAATACTAACACACTACAAAACTAATGGGTGAATCTTGTGAAGAAGGTGGGCCCTCCCTTCTCACAAGATGCCCCATAAACAAAAGGAACTAGGAAGGAATGCTCAGAATAATCTTTTATTCATCTGTCAACTGTATCATGTTACAATGTCTGAAGTAAACACGTCCTTCTCTGTAATTCCTTTCTTCGCCAAGAAGGTTTATCTAATGATGATTTCCCCTTATTTTAAAGAGGAGAATCCCCTCGATACAATTTGATCATCAAATTACATGTGCACATTTGAATCCTATTCTTAGTCAGATCTAATCTCTATACTGGAATAGGATATCCTAGTCTCCCATAACAAAATGCTATTACAATAGTTGAAATGGTGCTGGGTGAGGTGTAGCTATTGCGGCTGGTGTAACAACTTCTTTATTTATCTTCTTTTTACTACTATTGTATACTGTTTTAGCATCGCAAATCGCGGGTTGTTTTAGCAACGAGATTTGCATTCTGACTGTTTCAACAATGTGGTCTCAAGCAACAGTGATGGTTAATTCTGGCTCAAAGTGTAACAACTTCTTCTTTCTATTGTGTGAATTGTTGTTCCATCATCGCAGACCACAGATTTCAGCCATGGGGTTTGCGTTCTTTCGACTATTTCAACAACGAGCCTTCAAACATCAACAATAATCTGCAGTTCGAACTATTTCAGCACTTATATATTTCTAATCGATGGTTAAGTATGAGAGTAATGTAAAATTATATGCAAAACAAATTAAACATATAGCAAAGATAAGAGACGTTATATACCTTTGTAAAGATAGGGTAAGGTGATAATGTAAGTTTAAATGTGAGTGGAAAAAGGATGTAATGGTAGAAAAAAGTGTGAACAAAAAGTTACATTATAGGGTCCTAACATCCCCCCCAACTTAAAAGGTTGCATGTCCTTAGGCAACTTCAATCTGAATACCGACTCTGAGTGTGCAAGTTACTTAAGCAATAGCTGTGGAAAGTGATGTCTGTTGGAGCTCTGAATCCTTGAACGCGTTGTAGAATTTGCCAAGCTATTGTTTCAGCCTTTTTGGGAAACTTATGATGAACTTGATATTTCTCTGCTGGCATCCACAGAATAGGAAAATGAAACTGATAACCTATCCAACTTTTAGCACATTGCTGAACACATTTGATGTTACTAGGTACCTGGGAGATTGTTGTCTCAAGATTGGTGGGGCTAAAGGGATTTTGTTCCTGTCTTTTCTCAGCAGATTGTTGCCAAAACATGTTATTTGCTTGTAGGGCAGCGATCTCTGTGGATTTAATGAACTGTTGACAATCCTAAAGTACTGTTGTCTATAGTTTCTGAATATATTGAATCATCCCTGGTTTCTTAAAAAATTGATAATACTCTGCAACAAAGCTGGCAACATTCTGTGGTTCTAGCCATATCCAGAGAAGGTGGTTATCCTCGTTATGCTTGGCAGCTAGGAAGTCATTCTGTCATATAATCTGATTGTTAAGGAAGGAGGTGAGTGCCCGAATCTGGATATCACCGACGAGAGGGTTAAGGTTAAGTTGTCGGTTCTTAGGGATGGCCTCATTATGAAGATATACCTCACAGAGGAGGTGCTGATCCATAGTAGAGGCTTCTGCAAAGGTTCTAACAAAATCTGCTGGATTTAACACTGCATGGGGTCTGCCTTCTTTGATTGAGTTAATCTGAAAAAATGTAAGTCGTTCCATGAGGAAAAGAGAGTAATTGGAGGATGGTTTCCTTACAGCCAACAAATTTTGTGCCAAGTCAAACATCAGGAGAAATTTGCCTTTTAGCTCTTTATTCTGCTTCTTATAGGCACGGGATTCTTGGCGTGTTTGCCCCAAAGATTGCCAGTTTGAATAGATGTGGTTTAGCTAGAGTAGTCTGTGCTCCTGTAGGATTTTTTCCTGTGTAACAGCAAACTCTTTTTTCCATTTGTCCATTATTGCCTCTCATCCCATGGTTGAGTTTGTGTTTCAACATCGCAAGTGATAGGCTGAGGTAGGGTCTGAGTGGCTTGTTCCACAAGAGTGTGGGTATTGATTTGGCTAGGAGGGGCAGATTCATCAATATGCAGTGTTTGTATAGCTTTATTAACAAAATCAGGGGCTTTAGATGTGGCAATTGTGTTAGGCCAGCGTTCATTTTGAATTTTGGAAGGTTCTGCTGGTTCTTGTGTAACAACAAGGTTTTCTTCTTTGATTGCAAAAGTCGTAGGTGCAGGGGAAGATCCTGTCATTGGAATTTGAGTTACTTTGTATCCTACTTGATAATAGATGTCCCCACATTGACTGCACATATACTCTCTACACTGATTCTCTGTTGTATTTTCCTCTGTCATGGTCTCTATGCGAGCTAGGGTGTACAATTTAAGTTCCTTCTCGTAGGCTTCCTTTACCATGACTATCTCTTGCTTGTAGACTTCCAGTTCAGACCTTAGGAACTCATTTTCTTGTAAGACAGAGGCCATTGTTGGTTCTGGTTGTTGATATTTCAAGGGTATATTAAGAGGGGTGACTGGTTCTTTTGTAACAGTCACAGCCGCGCTAGCTGGTTCTTTTGGAGCAGCTATAGGATCGACAGTTGATTCTTGTATTTCAGCTTCTTGATGTAGAGAAAGTAATGTTGCGGCACCCTGGGCATCTGATTCCTGTATTTCGACAATGATATCAGCAGCTGGTTCTTGTGTTTCAGCTGTAGCTGGTTCTTGTGTAACAGCTATAGCTGGTTCTTGTGTTTCAACTACTGAATGAGTAGTTGGTTCTTGTGTTTCAGCTACTGAATGAGTAGTTGGTTTTTATGTTTCAGCTACTGAATGAGTAGTTGGTTCTTGTGTTTCAGCTACTGAATGAGTAGCTAGTTCTTGTGTTTCAGCTACTTGATTTGAAAAGGATGATGTCATAGTACACTGGGCCTCTGGTTCTTGTGTTTCAGTGCCCATGGGTGGAATGGGTAAAAATTCTGAAATTTGGGAGGGTGGAGGTGTACGGGGTTTTATCCGGTTGGGTTGGGGGTTTAGGGAAGTGGCAGTAGTGGCTTCTGTTGTTGAGTTCCTTGTTCATTTTCTTTGTAAAATGGAGGGAAAAGGAGGATTTTTCTTTCGTTTGCATGGGGGTTTTTCCTTAGTGATGGGGCAGGGAGAGTTGTCTGGTTCAGAATCATCGCTAAGGATATGAACGGTAGGAGTGGATGATTCTAGTAAGATGTGGGGTGGGCTTGGTATGGTAGGAAGGTTAATTGGATTAATTGGGTCTGTAGGCGGATTGTTAGGTACTTCTAGAGGATCTGGAGGGTTTTGTGGTTGTTGTTCCTGAAGATTTTCAGGATGTTCAACAACTTCTTGGGGGTCTATGGGTGGGTTGTTTAGGAGAGGGTTTTGTTGGGAAAAAACCTTTTGGATAAGTAGTTGAGCGAGATGGTGATGGGTGAGGGAAAGGGCAAAATTTTTAGCCTTTTTACAGTAATCCGACATATTTCTAAGACATCTGAGCAGATAATAGGGAATATTCACCAATCTAGCATGTCGTAAATGAGACAACAAGACAAAATCGTACTGGTAGACTACCTGGTATCGGCCTTCACAGGTAAGGTAGTGCTTGACAAACTCTGCAACTTTCGGCCAAGGAGGCAACAACGAGCTAAGTCGAACACCCCGACCTTTAGGCTCGATTTGTTCCCCTAGCAAGAGGAAATCCTGCTGGGCATTAAGAATGATGTGTTTGTGGCTGAACCAGTGAATTCCAGTGACAGGGAGACCTGAAATCTGTGTTATATAATCCTCTATAACTGGAATCCGAACCCCTTGAAAAATGGAATAATCTTCCTGAAGATTTCGAGCAAATTGAAGAACCTATTGTTGATCAAATCCCTGGAGCCTCTGAAAATAACACAACCATCTTGCCTGCAGAAAATTTTGATAGACTTCTGGATATAGTTCTAACAGGGCTATCGTGGCGAGTTCGTACTGTATAACAGGGCCTCCCATAGCTAACAACTTAGTAAAATGCACCGTTAGAGAGTCAAGTAACCACTTCTGTGTAGAGTAAGTTTTTCGGGTGAAGGCATGCAAATGGTGGTGAAACAAACGAAAGGATGGTAAAAAAAAAAAAAAAAA
>SNQJ01S0056704.1:0-14027 GCA_010110895.2 Picea sitchensis | reverse complement strand
TAAAATCATCCATAAAAATTTCCATAGAGTCATTAAGCATATCAGAAAAGATTCCTATAACTTCTCTTTGAAAGGTTGTTGGTGCATTACATAGTCCAAATGGGAGAACTCTATAAGAAAAAGTTCCCCAAGGGCTAGTAAAAATGGTCTTATCTTGGTCTTGGGGTGCAATTTTGATTTGATTATACCCACTGAAACCATCTAAAAAGGAGAAAAATTTCTTCCCTGACAAACTATCTAACACCTGATCAATGAATGGTAACGAAAAGTGATCTTTTTGAGTGGATTTATTTAAGGCTCTATAGTCTACACATACTCTCCATTTCCCATTTTTCTTAGGAACTATTAACAACGGGGAAACCCATTCATTGTTCGATATAGGATATATAAACCCTGCATTGAGCAATTTTTGAAGTTCTTATTTAATAATTTCTCTTAAATTGGGGTTCATTCGTCGTTGAGATTGGCAGATCGATCGACAATCTTCCTTGATATATATATGATGAGTGCATATTTCGGGAGAGATTCCTTTAATATCTGTATAGTCCCATGTGAATGCTTCTTTATGTTCAAGAAGTAACTTCATTAATTGTTGTGTTTCAACATCTGTCAGGTTGGGGTTTATGTTCAGTGTTTTGCCAGGTTCAATTTCTACTAGTATACTTTTAGAACAGATGGTGGCTCATGTTTGAGGTGGGTTTTTAGAGTTAAGGTTTTCCTGGTTATCTGACTCCAAAAGTGTAGCTAGTTGGTTATGAGTTTCTGGAGTCACGAAGGAGGGTTCACAAATAAAATTATTAATTACTTCATCCTCAGTGCCATCTTTAAGGCTTAAGGCTTGTCTGGTAGTCAAGATGGGTTGAGTAAGTTGATCATCAAAGTCTACCCATACAACATTATCATTATTAATCAAGGGTGTAGTGTGAGGGTAGAGGGTGTTAGCTCCCAAAATGAATCCGTCACAATGGTTGCATTTTGTGGTTGATAGCATGGCTATTGGTAGCGTTCTCAAATTTGGTTTTGATTTTTTCTAGTAGTAAGACTTAGGTTTTGATTTTTGTCTTAGAAATAAGACGACCCATAAAGGTCTTCTCTTTAAAATTTTCATAAAACACTTTCAACAGCTAACATTTGTTTTAAAGGTGATGGTTAGCTGGTGAAAGTGGTGAGTTTCAATAGCCAAGGAGCATTTCTCACCGGTTGTGCGCTAGTGAAAGCGGTGATTTTCAACAGCCAAGGAGCGCTTCCCACGGGCCATTAGCTGGTGAAAGCGGGAATCACGTGCGTTTTATCCACGTTTTAAAAATCTAATGATGATATGATCACCCCACGTCATGCAATCAAGAATGATGCACTGGTGAAAGTGGATAATGATGCAGACTCGGGTTTGCACGTCTAAATAGGATAACAAAGCGAATCTTGTTCAGTAATGCATGCTTCACAATCATGGCGTCGGAAATGGTGAATTTGAATCCATTATCGCAGGTACAGGAGCTGTACTACCTGGATGACAACATCAAATTGGTTCATCGCTTCCCCAACACGCATCACTCACAAATGTATGTTAAGTTTCTAATGTTGAAAGACAGAGCCGAGTGCTTTCACCAGTGCAAGACCTCGGCCCGAACAACAGTTTGCAGTGATTGGTGTGTAGAGTAATTTTGGGTTTTTAGTTGCAGATGGCGAGGAGACGCAGTGGGTATTTACTGAGAAAAGAGTTGGACAGTCTATCCTTCCTATAAATGCATCCAGAAGTTCAGAAACACTTCTCAAACGCAGGTTGTATCGAATTTGTTGAAAGGTTACATAATGTCTGTCATCAATCCACAGAAGAAGCGTTTGCTAAAATGTTTGACGGGAATAAGGCTCATGTTGGGTCCTTGGAGATCATTGTGGATGAAGCTTCCGTCACTGCAGCGACCAGCTTACCAAGGTTGGGCTAGAGTTGGTTCAAAATGACTGCCACCAAAAACTTGAATTTCAGAGCATATTTGAAGGAGGAATTCAGACATAGTGCATGGAAGAAGAGCATGCTAGTTTCCCATTTAGAGGATGAGTGGCAGGATTTGTTTAAGGGAATCCAACTCTATATAACTTCAGAAGGAAGGTATGAAAAACTGATGTATTATCACTTCAAGCTCTTAGACCATTTCATAGGTAAAACTCTCCTAAAGCTGCCTTTCTTCTTGCATAAGAGCTTAACTAAGGTCTGTAAAAAGATTAGAGCTGAACCCCTAAGCATGAAGAACACTCTGTGCCACTTTGGCCTTATTAAATTGATCATTCTGGAAGAGCTAAGACATAAGGGAAGGACCTGGCAACATTTTCTTTTTTGGGAGGGCTTTGAAACCCAAACTTAGTCTGCAAATGAACAGGGGAAAGCAGGAAAGAAGCAATTGACTCCTCAAAGTAGCTCGAGGAAGAGGAGAACCCTTCCAGGACCTCCAGAAGATAGAATCTCTAGTGTGAAATCTCACAGGTCAAAGAAAAAATTGAATTTTGAGACTACTATAGAGCAGCCTACAGAAAGGAGAACAAACATCTTAAACCTGCCATATACAGACTCAGAACCAGAGAAAGAAGATGAGAGCCCTGTCATCAAGAGTCCTGAACATTCAATTGAGTTTTCACAGAATTATGAGACCTATAATTACACCGAGGAAGGGGAAACATCAAAGAGCACTAAGTTGAAGAAAACACAGAAAATCAAGCATCTCAGAGAAGTGATCGCTCAATAGGAGGTCTTATAGAGGGTAATAAAAGAAAGATACAAGAAGCTATATGATAATTTTGCAGAAACCAATGTTGCATTTGAAAAGTTGGCTCGCGAAAGTGTCAAGGAAAAGAAGAGAAAACAAAAGATCACCAAATACTACAACAGTCTATGGTGGCTAGCAAAACGCCTTAAAAGGAAAATCAGAAAATTGAAGCAAAAGAAAAAATCACACCCAGATTTGCAAGTGCTTGCTCAAGTGGATGTGAACATGCAAGGGGATAAAGCAGAGACACATTGATTTTTTGTTGAAATCGCAGTTTTGGAGGTGAAAGTTCATTTTGGGATAAGGCAAAGCTTTCACCAACGCACAGCGTAATTTTACAACCAGTTAGCTGGTGAAAGGTAGTGCTTTCACCAGCTAACCAACGAATCATAAGGCGAGTTAGCTGGTGAAAGCAGAAAAAGCATTTTCGGAAGCTAAGGACAGAGAAGGTCATTTTTCACAGGTTATAAAGAACTTCCAGAGTATCAAGGGGATAACAACTTGCTTGCAAAGGACTCTACACCAGAGATTCGAGGGAATTTTGAGAACCACATGCTAAACAAATCTCCTAAAGTATCCACTATGAACAACTGAAGAAATCCAACTGCCAAGACAGGTGCCTCTGCATATTTCATGACACCACAGATTCCATAAACTGAAGAATACAGATGTTGAAGTTTGAGATTGAAGACAATTCGAATGCTAGTTTAGTCATTAAGTCTTTATTATCAAGTTGTTTAGTTAGATTTGAATTGCTATTTCTAGATACAGATCCAAGTTTTTAGGATCTTTAAAACTGATTGTAAAAGGCTATAAATGCCTATCTTTTCTAAGAGACAAGGGTTCAAACTGGGAGATATTTTGTGCCACTGTATAGACTCTTATTTGCAGAAATAAAGTTCAGTTTCCTTTCRTTTTCAATATCAGAATTATCCATCTTTCCCTTTCTGTACTTTGTTTCAGTTTATTTTAGTTCATGAAGACTGTTATCTCTTTATTGAGCTCATAGACTTGAAATTAAAGGATTTCTCTCTATCTTGCATTAAGCCCTACATTCAATTGTATTTGGCAATCAAGAATAGTGTTCTTCATCCTCTCCTTTCAATTTACTTGATCTGATTATTGTTTCCTGAAAGCACTATTTATTTAGATGTATGAGTTGGCTATTACATTGATCATTGAAGACCCCATTGTTCCAAGCATATACACACATTATTTCTAAGTTACCAAGCATCCTTAGCCTACAACCCTAAGGAGTTTCTTGGAGTAATAACAAATTGGCGTCGTTGCCAGGGAGATGAAATTCAACCTCTTCTTTCCTGGGATACGACACAGAGCTGATCTTTGATGATAGACAAAGATTAGACATATTTTTTGGTTGTAATTATCTATCTGGCGACTCCACAAGTTCATCCTGGCTCCTAAGAGGATCGGTACTAGGGAGAATCCTCAAGAATCACCTATCACGCCAGTGTCCAATCCAGAACTAATAATCAGAAAAGGAAAGACAATTCAAGGTCAAACTTCAATATTAGATACATAAGGTAATCCTCTTTTCAGTTCTGGAAAATCTACTACAGAAAAATTTGAGTTCTTTTCAGAGAACATTGATGAAAAAACAGCTGTAAATTTTGTAGAAGAACAAATTCTTTTTGATCAACAGAAAAATCCTAATGATGATAAATTGATAGATTTAAATTTGATTGAAAAAACACCCAAGACTTTAGAAAGAAGCCACAGTTCTTCTTCCCTTGAGTCTTTTCATTCTCAGCAACAAGAAGATCATTTGAACATTTATACTAGCCTCCTTGCTGTTGAACATCTCCTCCAAGAGATATTTGCTAAAGGTGAAGAAAATTTGGCTGGACAGCTTGCAAATTTTTACAGAGCCTCTTATCGGACCTCTTTCCCATTAGAATATTCACCTCTTTCACATTCCTCCAGTCTTGAAGAATTGAAAAAGAAACCATCATTTTCCTCACCCTTGATAGTTATGGCTGCACCACCTCCTTTGACTAATATGCAACAAATCCTAGCTGCTAGGTATGCACCACTCATATTGCCAAACCCAGTATCAGCCATGCCAACGGGAGACTATCAGAAGTATATGCCCAAATTCACAGGCGAAGGCGATGTGTCTTTTGAAGAACATATTGAGGCTTTTTACAGTTATGCTGAAAACCTTAATATTGAAGAGGAAGACGTTTGGACACGAGTCTTTGTCCAAAGCCTAGATGACCATGCTAGGAAATGGTTCAAAGAACTCCCTACTGGTTCCATAGCTGGAATCGAGCAAC
The DNA here is from genome assembly GCA_010110895.2 of Picea sitchensis. Taxonomy (NCBI): domain Eukaryota; kingdom Viridiplantae; phylum Streptophyta; class Pinopsida; order Pinales; family Pinaceae; genus Picea; species Picea sitchensis. The sequence goes on along the minus strand of SNQJ01S0056704.1, from coordinate 8,971 downwards.
TGGATGAGACATTTTTGAAACATTGGGGTGACAGAAGAGATTTTTTCTACTATATCACAGAATTTGGGAACCTAAGGAAACAAAGTAGTGAGTCAGTCTCTGATTTCACTAAGATATTTAACCGGATGTATGGTAAAATTCCGGCAGAGATAAAACCTTTGGATGCTTCTGCCAAGATCACATACTCTGATGCTTTTGACTCAAATTTCTATTTACTGTTGAGATAAAGGAGGTCACCATCATTATCTCTCATGAAATATGCTTCCCTTGAGGTGGAATCAAATATTCTAGCCTCCCAGAAGTGGAAAGGAGATTCTGATAGAAGAAGGCTGAGGAATGAGGCTTCATCTTCATCAAGTGCTGATCCAAAATTTGATAAAATGGCTAAGATGTTAGAGTCTCTAAACTTTGAGATATCTAAGCTCAAGATCTAAAATAAATAGCCTGTGAAGGGAAGAGGCACTTATGATTTTGCAGGCAGGAATCCGAATCAAAATCCCAACAACTTCAGAAGAAATAATCAGCCAACTCAGATCTTGCAAAGACAAAAGAATCCTACTGAAGATCAGAGAATAAAGGTCCCTCTTCAAAATGTTGTGATGGATGAAGACGATGGTGAAGATCAAGAAGGTGGAGAAGGTAACATTCATTGTGTTGGAGAAGAGACAGGGAAATCTTATCTAACACAACACGACTATGAGGAATCATTGATGACTGAACAGACAGAAGATAATATTATTGATGATGGAATTTTCACAACAGAAGATAAGAATAGATATAACCTCTGATCTAAATCTGATACTACTCAACAAGATGCACCAGCCTCTCCTGAAAAGAGCACATCCCCTGTTAAGAAAAAAGATCAGACTTCAGAGAATCAGCAAGCAAATCCTTCAAAGGTGAAAGCATCAACTCCTCCCAAAAAGACTGTTGCCCCTGTCAAGCATCAAACTCCAGAAAGTCAGCCTCCTGTTGAACAACAAAGCAATCAGGAAGCTCCTTTGAATCAAGTAAAGGTCTCTGATAAAGCTTCTGATAAAGTCCCGTATTCATTCAATTTTGAGGCTGAAATAAAAAAAATTAAAATTCCTATTCCTCTAGTCGAGTTAATGAAAAACGAAATGTTCAAAAGGGATATCCTCAAAACTCTAGATCCCCAATCTGTATTCCTTTCTGCTGATATCCTCAACATATATGATGAAAATCCAACCATTACTCTGGGCCAAATGATAGAAGACAGAGATGAAAGCTATCCTCCCTTTTACATCTCTTTAAATATTCATGAGAAAACACTGCATAACTATTTGTTGGACTCCGGTGCTTCGCACAATTTAATGCCAAAGGCGGTCATGGATGAGCTTGGGCTGGAGATCACCAAGTCTTATCATGATATTTTCTCTTTCGACTCTCGAAAAGTCAAATGTCTTGGGATGATTAAGGATTTGGCTGTAACCTTAACCCAAGCATTCATGAAGACTATGGTGATGGATATAGTAGTGGCTGACATACCCCCTAAATTTGGATGTCTACTATCAAGATCGTGGATGAAGAGGCTAGGTGGCACTCTTCAAATGGATCTCTCCTACGCTACTATCCCTATTTTTGGAGGGGTGAACAAAAGGCTATACAGGGAATATCGGTTGGAATATGTAATCAGTGATGAGAAAAATCCATCGAATCATCCTATCTATTCGGTCGACACAGGTATGGGATCTTGTATTTTGCAAATTGATGATTCATTACCTGATACATTGTTACTTAGAAAGCCCACAACTCAGACCACAGTTCAGCCCACAGAAATAGAAGAAGATGATCTTTGGACCATTTTATTTGATGGTGCTTGCACTAAAGAATCAACAGGAGTAGGAGTGGTATTGATTTCCCCTTCTAAGAAAACTTCTCATTTGTCCTTTAAACTTGATTTTAAAGTGACTAATAATATTGCTGAGTATGAGGCACTACTTCTGGGGTTGAATGCAGCCAAAGAGAGGAAGATTAAAATATTGTAGGTGTTTGGAGATGTAGATTTGATTATTCAGCAGGTGAATAAGTCCTTTCAAGCAAAGCACGTCAGGCTGAAAGCATACCGAGATGAAGTGTTGAAGGCAATTCACAATTTTGCAGATTTTAAAATTTCATATGTACCTAGAGAAATGAATGAATTCGCTGATTCATTAGCTGTGTCTGCTTGTGCATTCATACCCCCTTTGCCTCATAAATTAACTTATGAAATTCAAGTTAAATATAGGCCCTCTCTGCCTGATAATGTAAAATTTTGGAAGGTTTTTGAAGACGATGCTGAAATCACTAGATTTCTTGCAGTGATATATGAGTTTGCAGATCTGTAGATCGATCAGGAGAATGAACATGACAATGAAATTGAGAAGCCAGAATTCAGAAGCAAAATTGCAACACATGAAATAGTCCAGCTGTCCACCAACAGAATTCCTAAAGGTTTGGTCCCATTGGAAAGGTTGTTCGATAATAATGATGTGGCTGTCAAATTGGAAAGTGGGGAAAAAGATTCAGAAGTTTTGTAGTACAATGTAGCTAGCGAACAAGATCCCAAGTATGTCAACTTAGCCTCACATTTGACTGAAAAACAAAGGGATGATTATGGAGAATTGCTAAAGGAGTTTGCTGACATTTTCGCTTGGAAATATGATGACTTGAAGACTTTTGACACAGAGGTAATTCAGCATAAGATTCCCTTGAATATAGACACCAAGCCATTCAGGCAGAAGCTTAGATCCTTCAATCCTTTGTTGTTGCCTACAATGGAAAGGGAAATTAAGAAACTATTGGACGCCCGCATCATCATTCCCCTCAGATATTCAAAATGGATTGCGAATCTCGTATCGGTCAGGAAGAAGAATGGAGAGATCAGACTCTATGTCGACTTCAAAAATTTGAATAAGTGCTCTAGGAAGGACAACTACCCTCTGCCCAAAATGGAGCATATTTTGCAGAAGGTGTCAGGATCAAAGGTGATGTCTTTTATTGATGGATTTTCTGGATACAACCAGATTGCTGTCCATCCGGACGATAAAGAAAATACTACTTTCACTACTCCATGGGGTATGTTTATGTACGAGAAGATGCCCTTTGGATTGATGAATGCAGGAGCGACATTCCAAAGGGCAATGGACATTGCTTTCGTTGGAGAGAAAGATAAATTTGTCCTGATATATCTCGATGATATCACTATTTTCTCAAGCAACCATGAACTTAATTTGCAACACTTAAAAAGGACATTTCTAAAATGTCGAAGTATGGCATTTCTCTTAATCCAAAAAAATCAAAATTTTCACTTAAGGAAGGGAAATTACTTGGGCATATTGTTTCAGCCGATGGGGTGAAAATTGACCCAAAGAGGGTAGAAGCAATTAAAAATCCGTCTCTTCCTAGATCAAAGAAGGACACTTAGGCTTTCCTTGGGACTATAAACTTTATCAGAAGGTTTATAGTAAACTTTGCAGAACTCACAAAGAATATTACTGCTACGTTAAGAAAGGAATCCAAGGTAAAGTGGACTGAAGTAGCCAGGCACTCATTCAATACCATCAAAGAAGCCATCACAACAGCCCCTGTTTTGATCAGCCCCGATTTCTCCAAGGTATTTTACATTTTTTCATTTGCTTCAAGTGATACAATCGCAGCAGTACTCTTGCAGAAAATCATTGATGATCAGGAGCACCCGGTTGCCTTCTTCAGTAAGGTCTTGAGGGATGCAGTGGTAAAGTATGAATTGCTGGAGAAACAAGCATATGCACTTATCAAGTCATTGAAAGCCTTCAGAGTTTACATCCTTCAGGCAAAGGTAATAGCTTTCGTTCCCTCCATTTCAGTTAAAGATGTGTTGATACAACCCGACATAGATGGAAAAAGGAGTAAGTTGATAGCAAAGTTGATTGAATTTGATGTTGAAATTAAACCAACAAAACTTGTGAAAGGTCAGGGCCTTGCCAAACTTTTGGCAGAAGAAAATTGCAGGCTGCTCGAAATAAATTTGGTAAGTGTTAATGCAAATAACGTTCAATCTTCAAAGGATAAATAAGGTGAAGAAATGTAGGTCTCAGCTCACCTAGCTGATTGCAAATGGTACAGTCACATTATTTATTTTCTGCAAACTTTATCAGTTCCATCAGATTTGACAAAAACACAAGGAAGGGCTTTGAAGCTCAAAGCCATAAATTTCTGCATCAATGGCAACTTATTGTTCTGGAAAAATCCAATAGGTTTATTGTTGAGGTGCATAAACCAAGAAGAAGCAGCTAAGGTCATGATTGAATTCCATAATAGTGAATGTGGGGGACATCACTATTGGAAAACCACTGCACATAAAATCTTAAGATCTAGTTACTACTGGCCATCCTTATTTTCAAATGTGTGTGATTTTGTGAGAACATGTGACAAGTGTCAAAGATTTGAAGGCAAACAACAACTAAAGTTGCTACCCCTCAAACCTATAGTGGTCATAGGGCCTTTCCAACAGTGGGGCCTGAACTTCATAGGTGAAATTCATCTGCCTTCTAGTGGTCAACACCGGTGGATCCTTGTTGCCACCGATTACTTTACAAAGTGGATTGAGTCTATTCCCACCCAGAATGCCAATCATACTGTCATCATAAATTTTCTGCAAGAAAACATATTTGCCAGATTTGGCTGCCCTAAGAGAATAATCACTGATAACGCTGCTGCATTCAAAGATAAACACTTGGTGAAATTGTGTGAAGATCTGGGGATTCAGCTGGTACATTCCACAGCTTACTATCTGCAAGGAAATGGCTTAGCTGAGTCATCCAACAAGAGTTTAGTCAGAATTATAAAGAAGCTTCTTGAACAAAATGCCAGAGGTTGGGATTCCAAGCTGAAGTTTTCTTTGTGGGCTGACAGGGTTACATGTAAGAAATCAATTGGTACATCTCCTTTCAAGTTGGTATATGGTACTAAAGCCATATTTCCTTTTCAACTTGCATTGTCGGTTGCAAAGTTTTTACAAGAAACTGATTCTGAACCAAGTGATTTGACCCGGAGAATTCATAATTTGGTAGAGCTATAGCAATATCGAGAGCATATTTTGGAAAAAACAGAATTACATCAAGAAACAATCAAGGAGATCTTCGATAAGAAAGTCAAATCAAATGTCTTCAAAACAAGGGATTTAGTCTTAAAGTGGGATGCAGCAAGGCAAGAGAAAGGGAAACACGACAAATTTGAGGCTCTTTGGACAGGTCCTTTTGTCATAACAACGGTGCAGTAGAACAATACCTTTGTTCTCCAAAATCTTTCAGGCGAGGAAGTAGCAAGTGGCCCTTTCAACGGGCGTTTTCTGAAGACCTATTTTTCATAAGGCTTTTCTTAAAATCCCTATTCTACTTGTACATATTATTTTTCACTTCTATTTTCTTTGTTTCTATCACTTGAATAACTCCATGCCCAATGGTACCAGAAAAACTATTTTTCAAATTTCTTTTAAATTTTGTAATAAAGGCTACTGAGTCTAGCTAGGTTCTTGGTCACCTCACAGGGAGATGCCCATCCCAGTTAGAGAAAAATGTTAGCTCCCAAAATGAATCCGTCACTATGGTTTCATTTTGTGGTTGATAACATGGCTATTGGTAGTGTTCTCAAATTTGGTTTTGATTTTTTCTAGTAGTAAGACTTAGGTTTTGATTTTTGTCTTAGAAATAAGACGACCCATAAAGGTCTTCTCTTTAAAATTTTCATAAAATGCTTTCAACAGCTAATGTGTGTTTTAAAGGTGATGGTTAGCTGGTGAAAGTGGTGAGTTTCAACAACCAAGGATCATTTCTCATGGGTTGTGCGCTGGTGAAAGCGGCGATTTTCAACAGCCAAGGAGCGCTTCCCACGGGCCATTAGCTGGTGAAAGCAGGAATCACATGCGTTTTATCCACGTTTTAAAAATCTAATGATGATACGATCACCCCACATCATGCAATCAAGAATGATGTGCTGGTGAAAGTGGATAATGATGCAGACTCGGGTTTGCACGTCTAAATAGGATTACAAAGCGGATCTTGTTCAGTAACGCATGCTTCACAATCATGGCATTGGAAATGGCGAATTTGAATCCATTATCGCAGGTACATGAGCTGTACTACCTAGCTGACAACATCAAATTGGTTCATCGCTTCCCCAACATGCATCACTCACAAATGTATGTTAAGTTTCTAATGTTGAAAGACAGAGTCGAGTGCTTTCACCAGCGCAAGACCTCGGCCCGAACAACAGTTTGCAGTGATTGGTGTGCAGAGTCATTTTGGGTTTTGAGTTGTAGATGGCGAGGAGACGCAGTGGGTCTTTATTGAGAAAAGAGTTGGACAATCTATCCTTCCTAAAGACGCATCTAGAAGTTCAGAAACACTTCTCAAACACAGGTTGTATCGAATTTGTCGAAAGGTTACAGAATGGCTGTCATCAATCCACAGCAGAAGCGTTTGCTAAAACGTTTGATGGGAATAAGGCTTGTGTTGGGTCCTTGGAGATCACTGTGGATGAAGATTCCATCACTGCAACGACCATCTTACCAAGGTCGGGCCAGAGTTGGTTCAAAACGACTGCCACCAAAAAATTGAATTTCATAGCATAATTTAAGGAGGAATTCAGACATAGTGCATGGAAGAAGAGCATGCCAGTTTCCCATTTAGAGGATGAGTGGCATGATTTGTTTAAGGGAATCCAACTCTATATAACTTCAAAAGGCATGTATGACAAACTGATGTTGTATCACTTCAAGCTCTTAGACCATTTCACAGGTAAAACTCTCCTAAACCCGCCTTTCTTCTTGCATAAGAGCTTAACTAAGGTTTGTAAAAAGATTAGAGATGAACCCCTAAGCATGAATAACACTCTGTGCCACTTTGGCCTTATTAAATTGATCATTCTGGAAGAGCTAAGACAGAAGGGAAGGACCTGGCAACATTTTCTTTTTTGGGAGGGCTTTGAAACCCAAACTCAGCCTGCAAATGAACAGGGGAAAGCAAGAAAGAAGCAATTAACTCCTCAAAGCAACTCGAGGAAGAGGAGAACCCTTCCAGGACCTCCAAAAGATAGAATCTCTGGTGTGAAATCTCACATGTCAAAGAAGAAATTGAATTTTGAGACTACTAAAGAGCAGCCTACAGAAAGGAGAACAAACATCTTAAACCTGCCATATACAGACTCGAAACCAAAGCAAGAAGATGAGAGCCCTGTCATCAAGAGTCCTGAACATTCAATTGAGTTTGCATAGAATTATGAGACCTTTACTCACACCGAGGAAGGGGAAACATCAAAGAGCACTAAGTCGAAGAAAACACAGAACATCAAGCATCTCAAAGAAGTGATCGCTCAGCAGGACGTCTTAGAGAGGGTAATAAAAGAAAGATACAAGAAGATGTCTGATAATTTTGTAGAAACCAATGCTGCATTTGAAAAGATGGCTCGTGAAAGTGTCAAGGAAAAGAAGAGAAAACAGAAGATCACCAAAGACTACAACAGTCTATGGTGGCTAGCAAAGCGCCTTAAAAGGAAAATCAGAAAATTGAAGAAAAAGCAAAAATCACACCCAGATTTGCAAGTGCTTGCTCAAGTGGCTGTGAACATGCAAGGGGATAAAGTAGAGACACATTGACTTTTTGTTGAAATCACAGTTTTGGAGGTGAAAGTTCATTTTGGGCTAAGGCAGAGCTTTCACCAGCGCACAACATAATTTTACAACTAGTTAGTTGGTGAAAGGCAGTGCTTTCACCAGCTAACCAGCGAATCATAAGGTGAGTTAGCTGGTGAAAGAAGAAAAATCATTTTTGGAATCTAAGGATGGAGCAGGTCATTTTTCACAGTTTATAAAGAGGTTCCATAGTATTAAGGGGATAACAAGTTGCTTGTAAAGGACTTTGCACAATAGATTCGAGGGAATTTTGAGAACCACATGTTAAACAAATCTCCTAAAGTATCCACTATAAACAACTGAAGAAATCCAGCTACCAAGACAGGTGCCTCTGCATGTTTCATGACACCACAGATTCCAGAAATTGAAGAATACAGATGTCGAAGTTTGAGATTGAAGACAATTCAAATGCTAGTTTAGTCATTAAGTCTTTATTATCAAGTTGTTTAGTTAGATTTGAATTGCTATTTTTAGATACAGATCCAAGTTTTTAGGATCTTTAAAACTGATTGTAAAAGGCTATAAATGCCTATCTTTTCTAAGAGACAAGGGTTCAAACTGGGAGATATTTTGTGCCACTATATAGACTCTAATTTGCAGAAATAAAGTTCAGTTTCCTTTCGTTTTCAATATCAGAATTATCCATCTTTCCCTTTCTGTACTTTGTTTCAGTTTATTTTAGTTCATGAAGACTGTTATCTCTTTATTGATCTCATAGTCTTGAAATTAAAGGATTTCTCTCTATATTGCATTAAGCCCTACATTCAGTTGTATTTGGCAATCAAGAATAGTGTTCTTCATCCTCTCCTTTCAATTTACTTGATCTGATTATTGTTTCCTGAAAGCACTGTTTCTTTAGATTTATGAGTTGTCTATTACATTGATCATTAAAGACCCCATTGTTCCAAGCATATACACACATTATTTCTAAGTTACCAAGCATCCTTAGCCTACAACCCTAAGGAGTTTCTTGGAGTGATAACATAGGGTAAGCTGTTTAGTCTCGTATCCATTGGAAATTTTCATTGAACCTGATCTACAACTGATAAAAGCATCTGTTGTGGCTAGCCAAGGCCTTCCAAAAATTAGAGGGTGGCCCCCCAACTTTGTTTTAGGTTGTAATACCACAAAGTCAGCTGGATAATTCCAGGATTCCACTGAGATAATTAGGTCTTCAATGACTCCTTCTGGTTTGATTGTAGAACGGTTAGATAACTCTAGGATGGTTGGGGTGTCTCTGATTTCATTCTGCAGTTGTAACAGTTGTGAGGTTTCCAGAGTCATAATATTGATAGCAGC
>SNQJ01S0056703.1:130253-147687 GCA_010110895.2 Picea sitchensis | reverse complement strand
TAATCGTCGTTTGTCCCTGCACGCTCCAAGTTGCGCTCCAATCCTTTTGCTCCTCGCTGAGGTCTGAGGACAAAACTAGATACGACCACTTCCTACTCTATTGACATTAGCTTGAAAACAGATCTATCAATAAATGATAAGTTCATGTGGTATCAGACACGAACTAGAAAGAAACAGGCCAAGTGTGTCATATTAATGAGAATGACGACAGCAGTACTTACAATCGTAGATGTGAATGCGACAGCTTCGTCAAGTCCTCTTCGTCCAACCCTTTCCTGAAAGATCCACAACCTGGATAACAACAGCTTCACTGATCACTTCTCTTTGGATGACTGTCAGTTTCCTTCAAGATCATAAGTTTCATATGTTCAGTTCTTCCCCATTCCAATCAGCTCCAGCACCACTTATGAGATCATAAGTTTGGTGTCATTCTTCCTTTCTAGTCCTCACTTATGAGATCATAAGTTTGACATTCTCTATTTTGCAGTCCATACCACTCATGAGATCATAAGTTTGGTATGATTCTCTCTTTCTCCCTTTTCTTTCACCATTAGAAAGATTGCTTATATATCCTTGGAGAGGCTTCAACCACTTGAGATGTCCTTGGGGAAGTTGAGGATTTTCCTCCTTCAGTTGAGGATCTACCCTAGGATCATGGTTGGACTGGGGATTCGAATCCAACTGCCTTCCAAGAATGAAAAGAAGGTTCCCCCATTCGTCTCAATAGCTTAACAACTTCCCAGAATAGGTAGCACTCCCTCAAAAGGGCCATCAGAGCGTTGTAGCACTCCCTGGTAGGCTTTAGGGGGCGTTGGTGATCTCAAAATCTATAGCGCTCCCTTAAAAGGGCCAGGGGAGCATTATAACGCTCCCTGACAGTGTATGGGGAGCGTCGGCGCTCCGAGATAGTGTAAGGGGGAGCGTTCCTCTCCAAAACTCAGTTTTTTGGGTGCTTTCAGATGGAAAAAGGTTTGCAAGGCTGCTGACTCATTTCTCCTCTTCCAAATCAGATGTTTGAGGTGTTTCAAGTGTCCTTCTCATGTCGTTATAGGCATGACATAGGAATCATGGCAGTATGCTTTCTTGTGACACTTGTGAGCAACATGCGACACTTGCGACCTTGTGAGCAAAATGCGACACTTGAAACCTTTGTAATGACGACACTTGCGACACTATCAAAGTGAGTAATTTTGATGTGTAACACTGACCCTGCATAGTGAGCAATGAATGTGGCCAACATTCAAATTTCTTCAATATGTGCATGTATGCATCGAAATTTGATGCGGTTAGACTAGAGACATCCCTTGACGGTATGGGAGGGTTTCAAGACTCAAGTATGTATGATGTCTCCACATAATATTTGTTATCATCCACATTTTCATCAACGTTCATCATGTTGCACCTCTCATTGTCATCATTCACCATTCCCTTCTATAGAATCGTTGTTGGAACTATCTTTAAATTTTACATGGACCTTCCAATATTTTGGATCATGTTTTCATTGATGCCAAAGATTGATGTCAAGTGATTGATTGATGTCAAGTGGTTGATTGATGTCAAGTGATTGATTGATGCCAAAATATTGATTGATTAATTGATTGATGTATTGTCCTTAATGGATAGATGAAAAGTGGAATCATAGTCATTGATATGATGTATAGTTGGGTTGATGTAAATATGGGTCATTATTGTATTATCATGGTTGATAAGGAGTACAAATGGATGAACTCCAAAGTGCTCCCCTTATGGTGAAATCCCTCATGGGAACACGCTTTACGGTTGATTTTTCCTAGAAGTATGGTTGGAGAACCCGTGCTTATATGTCAAATAAAGAGATGAAGATCAGTGAATTTTTTGGCAAAACTATCCTAGATGGATAGTGCTTGTCATGCCATTTTCGGTGGTATGTGGAATGTTACATAACTCCTCATGGTTTGAGAGTTATGGCCCTACGAAGATGAAGGACCCTCATATATTGGCTTGAAGCCCCAAGAGGTCAAAGTACTTAAAAAGAAGAAATCATTATTTAATTAGTAAATTGAAGTAACAAAGTCAAGGAGGATTATTTAAATAATAAAGTGAAGTGACAAAATCAAAGAAGATTATTTAAATGATAAAGTGAGGTGAAAAAGTCAAGAATAAATATTTAAATGATAAAGATATGGATAAATTTCTATTTATGGAAAGTGGTTAACCCTAAAAAGAGGAAAATAGGTCAAGTGACCTAGAAGTAGGTTAAGTTACCTAGAAGATAGCTACTTGGAGAGTATAAATAAGAGGCAGGGTTCTCTTGTGAAATGCACCTTTTTTGTATATTTTGTGATACCTCTTGTGCATCCTTCAGCATGTATTGAAGATCTATTCTGAGAGGGAGATCGGCTGGAGGATCTTATGGACACATCAAAGTTTCGGCAAATCTGAGATCATGATGGAAAAAGTCTCAGAATCTTAGAAACCCTAGGTTCTGAGGTATACACAGGTTCCAGTGATCTAGGGCACGTACATAAGCGGGTTGTGTGAGGACAGGACACCTACAGTGAGTGAATTCATGAAGACTTGTGATTGAGCTGGTGACATGATCTTGGAGACTAAAGCAAGTTCCAGATCTGCATTCTATGGGCTTAGATCTACCATAGAAACTATGGTATGGTTACATTGTTGTCTTGATGAATACTCTTTCTTGTTGTGTAGTGAATGCTTAAGGCATTATTGGTATGGTTGTTGTGATATGGTTTTTGTTGGTTGATGGAGTGAGCAACACTCTTATGATTCATTACTGATATGATTTCTATAGTAAACTGGTTGTCTGTACATGATGAGTACCATTCATATTGTATGGTTCAGGAGCATGAGTTTTTTGTGGAAAAACATAAATGTGTTGATATTGGTTATGTTTCAGATGGTACAATGACAAGATCATAAGTGGATGTGACACAAGAGAAAGAGTCTGAAGGACTAGAAAGATGAAGTTTTAGAAACCCTGGTTTCTGAAAGCATCTGTAGGCTACAGTGAGCCAAAGCATGTACATATGTGGGTTGCACTACTGGTAGGGCACATACATACGCATGCTGAACTACCAACAGGTCGCATACCTATTGACAAATTGACATCTGTTGAGGATTGTTGCCTCATCTCAGTTGGTGTTGAGTGTGTAATTTGAGTCTTGCATTATAGAGCTGGTGCTTTTGTAGAGTTGTACTTTATTCAGCTGTTGTTGATAACCCAAGGATTTAAGTTCGTAATAAAAATAAAATAGTGCATACATCTTGTGTTCCTTGTGTTCCTAGTGGTTATGATTTGTTGATGATATATTGTTGATATATTTTTTTGATGTATAATTTCATTTGACTGGTTATGAATGAAAGTAATAAGTAATGAGTAAATGGTGATAGCCAACTAAGAAGTTTGTGAAGGGTAAGTTTTGGGAAAAAGAGACCTACATTGTTCACCCCCCCCCCTCTCAGTGTAGTCGGTGTGTCCAACAATTGGTACCAAAGCATGCCTTCACTATAAGCCTTAAAAAGCTTGGAGGATATCCATAGACACACAAATGGATGATGAAGTTCCAATCCTTGAGGAGGAAAACTATTCTACTTGGAGAATACAAATGAGAGTGCATCTAAAGGAAATAGGAGCGAGTATTTAGGAGGCAGCCATTGGTGGGTCAGTTTCTTTGAAGAACGAGTCAAAGTTTGCAGCTCAAATGGAATGAAATAAGAATGATGCATTAGCTGTCAATACCATTCTTAGTGGACTCTCAAACCCTATCAAAGAGAGCATGGGACAATGCACTTCTGCCAAGGATCTGTAGCTAAATCTAGAGGATACATATCAAAGAAAAAAGGAAGACCTTGAAGACAACTCCATCAAGAAGAATGAAGGTAAATAATCTCCAAAAACTATTGATTGCATTATTTCTAAATGTAATGTTGTTGGAAAAGAGGAAGATATTGAAGACATTTCAAATGAAGGCAAAGAATCATGTGATGATGTTGGCAAAGAGGAAGATCTTGAAGACATTTCAAATGAAGGCAAATAATCATGTAATGATGTTGGCAAAGAGGAAGATCTTGAAGACATTTCAAATGAAGGTAAAGAATATTCACAAACCCTTGATTGAAATAATTCAAAATGTGATGATGTCAAATTTTTCTCTACTAGTGAAGAAGAGAAAAATGAAGCCTAACATTACAAGTTTCATCTTTGAAATATGCCCATTTTTCCTCAATTTCCCTAAATGCATAACCAACAGCGGGCATTCGAAGAAAACCATATCCACTTATTTTATGTGCATGGTAATCCATAATTTTTTCTATGATTTCACACCTGAACAGTCATTGCAAACGTGGAATTATGGGAATATGACGAAGAACCTTTCGAGGCACCCTTTTTGTTACTTGTGTTTGATATCTACTGATAAGACATAAGTCTAGTAAGTCTATAACCAAAACAAGTGGGTTTACTATGAGTCAAATTTGAGTCCAGAAACCCTCCCACATCATTAAGGCATGTGAATAGTCTATCCATGTCAAATTTCAGTGCATACATAAACAATTTGAAAAAATTTCAATGTTGGCCCCATTCGCAGGTCACTGTTGCCCATGTCTAGTACTCCTAGTACAATGTATTTTTGTTGTTCCTTTTAAAATTCATTCTACATTACACATGTTGTAGCATATATTACTATAAGGACATATTTTTATTGTGTTGATTAAACAAAGAATGAAAAAAGAGGGATTTTCCATCACAACTATGACACAGATACATTAATGTATATAATAATATACAATGTAGAACCTGAAAGAAAACTGAAGAAAGGCTGATGCAAAATTAAAATTTGTGTCAACCAATTTGTGCACTAATTTCTGTCACTATCACAGAAGCTTCAATTCGCCCACCACAAATTTCATGCATCGACCCCGCATAATGAGCAGTGAATGGGGCCAATGTTGAAATTTCTTCAATATTTGCTTGTATGCATCGAAATTTGACATGATTATACTAGACACATGCCTTGAAGGTATGGGATGGTTTCAAGACTAAAGGATGTATGATGTACCCACATAATCTTTGAGATCATCCACATTTGCATAAATTTTAATCATGTTGCACCTCTCATTTTCATCATTCATCATTCCCTTCTATAGAATTGTTGTCGAAACTATATTGAAATTTGACATGGACCTTCCAATACGCCCATCACAAATTTCTTCCACTGAACCCACACAGTGAGCAGTGAATGGGGCCAATGCTAAATGTTTTTCAATTTTTTCCTGTATGCATCAAAATTTGACATGGTTAGACTAGATAGTTTCCCTAAACGTATGGGAGGATTTTGATACTTAAGGATGTTTGATGTCCCCGCATAATACTTAAGGAGATTTTGATTATTGAATTACCAAGTCGAGTTGATGTCACAAAAGCTTCAATTCACCCACCACAAATTTCATGCACCGACCCTACATAGTGAGCAGTGAATGGGGCCAACGTTGAAATTTCTTCAATATATGTTTGTATGCATCAAAATTTGACATGGTTAGAATAGACACATTCCTTGAAGGTATGGGAGGTTTTCAATACTCAAGGATGTATGATTCCCCCACATAATCGTTGAGAGCGTCCACATTTTCATCAACATTCATCATGTTGCACCTTTCATTGTCATCATTCGACATTCTCTTCTATAGAATCGTTGTCAGAACTATCTTGAAATTTGACATGGAGCTTCCAATACACCCATCACAAATTTATTCCACTAAACCCGCATAGTGAGTGGTGAATGGGGCCAACGTTGAAATTTTTTCAATCTATTCTCGTATGCGTCAATATTTGACGTGGTTAGACTAGATAATTGCCTTGAAGGTATGAGAGGATTTCGACACTTAAGGATGTTTGATGTCCCCGAATAATTCTTAAGGAGGGTTTTATTATTGAATTACCAAGTCGAATTGATGTCACAAAAGCTTCAATTCACCCACCAAAAATGTCATGAACCGACCCCACATAGTGAACAGTGAATGGGGACAACATTGAAATTTCTTCAATATGTGCCTATATGCATCGAAATTTGACATGGTTAGAATAGACACATGCCTTGACGGTATGGGAATGTTTCAATATTCAAGGATGTATGATGTCCCCACATAATCTTTGAGATCGTCCACATTTGCATCAACGTCAATGATGTTGCACCGCTCATTGTCATCATTCGCCATTCCCTTGTATAGAATCATTGTCGAAACTATATTGAAATTTTACATGGACGTTCCAATACACCCATCACAAATTTCTTCCACTGAACCCGCACATTGAGCAGTGAATGGGGCCAACATTGAAATGTTTTCAATATGTTCCCGTATGTGTCGAAATTTGACATGGTTAGACTATATAGTTTCCTTGAAGGTATGGGAGGGTTTCGATACTTAAGGATGATTGATGTACCTACATAATACTTAATGAGGGTTTTCTTATTGAATTACCAAGTCGATTTGATGTTGCAGAAGCTTCAATTCACCCACCACAAATGTCATGCAATTACCCCACATAGTGAACAGTGAATGGGGCCAACATTGAAATTTCTTCAATATGTGCCTGTATGCATCACAATTTGACATGGTTAGACTAGAAACATGCCTTGACGGTATGGGAGGGTGATGCAAGAGCATCACCAACAACAAGCAAGCGTGGGACAAATGCCATTTCATTTTTGGCACATGTTGAAAATATTTGAATTGTTTTGAAAGTTTGGATGCGCAGACATTAATGTAATTGTTAAGAGAGCACGTACTTCCATATTGTAAACAAATATTGAGTGATCTTCTCTCATCTGTAAGGGGTAGAGGAATTTATAGGAAGTTAATGTAAGTAGGTAGAATTAAATTCTAGATTAGACAGTTTAGAGCGTAGGAGGGAAAACCGACTATAGACACCCTCATCTTGTATCATTTGTAACATTAACATTATCAATTGAGCATAAGAGCATAGAGGAGAAGAAGACAACAGTTGTGTAGAAGAACCCATGTACAGAAGTTCTGAGATGTATATATGAAGCTTTGATTCAGACTCATGGTGTTCAAATACTTTCTGTGTATACATGTTGAATGTTATGCTCGTGGTTGTTTTACTCTTTCTGTTGTACATTTTATTTTATGCTATGTATGTATGATTTCATGTTAAGTATTTGAATTCTGAGAGAGTAATGGAATAAGTTTCAATTGTTTCTCTATCTGAGCAAGAGTTCCTACAAGGAGTGCAGTGAAACATCTGCAAGGAGTGCGTCGATGGGTTCAAAGTTCATCTCTGAAAGCTCAAGAGGGATATCGTTGTTCTCATATTCTGAAGAAGTGAAAGTCAAGCACACAAGCCATGCAAGGTGTGCGCAGGTTGGTTGGAAGTTTAGAACTTGTCAACCAAGGAGAGGGTTGAAGACTGTTGTTGCAAGGAGTTGCATAGAGTCAAAGGATTCAAATACTTAGACGTATTTGAAGAGTGTCGCAAGGAGTGCATGCAAAAATCTCATAGGAGGTTTGAGTTAGTGAAAGGAAGCTCAGGAGAGTTCGTGCCTTCAAGGTGTTGAAGAGAAGAAAAGGAGTTTTTGGTCATCGTGTAGAGGCCAAGTTAGAATCGGAGTTCTTTGAGGAAAAGTTTGGACAGTTGAAATTCTTCATGGAGAAATCTTGAAACAGCGGGGATCGTTGGATTTGTGAAAGCTATGAGAGGGATAGCGGTCAGGACAGAGCCATCCTTTGGATAGCCTATATTAACGTCAATCGTTGATCAATATTTTCAGGGCCGTCAGATCGTTTCAGAGTTTTAGACTTCGGAAGTCCGAGTTGCAAGTTTAGGTCTTGACACATCAAGTACCCGAAGTCCAAAAGGATTCTTGTCGAAGTTTGGGGAAAACAGAAAGAAGAAGTACCATCTCGGTATTTCAGAACTTCAAAGATCGGAAGGTGGAGAGGATAGAGGATTCAAGTGTTAGCATATTGAATTCCTGGTATGTGAAATTACGCTGACCATTGGATAAAGGGAGAGTTCACAATCATTGATCTCCTTGAAAGCGAAACCTTAGAGTTTTGAAATTAAGCGATTCGGAGGTTCGGGAATCCGGAGGATATAGTAAAAGCGCATTTCGGTGGTTGAAACCGCGAAACCACGAAGAGAAAAGGGAGACCGAGACATCTGTATTTCGGCAGATCGGGAATAAGAAGTTTGGGGGTCGAGGGGGAGATTTGCATGACATCGCAACTCCTGAATTCGTGAAGTCCGATATCCCAAAATAAAAGAAGAATTTCCTCAAAGTGTTGTGTGGGTAGATTTCCCAAAAGGGAAATAGAAGATCCAGTCGAGCTCTCGGGCCGAGGAGAAGATCATGTGCGGATCCTGACCTGCAGGTCTGGGAAGGGGTCTACACCAGAGGGTTTAAAGACTCAAGGATATATGACATCCCCACATAATATTTGAGATCATCCACATTTTCATCAATGTTCATCATGTTTCACCTCTCATTGTAATCATTCGTCATTCCCTTCTATATAATCATTGTCAGAACTATATTCAAATTTGACATGGACCTTCCAATACACCCATCACAAATTTCTTCCACCGAACCTGGACAGTGAGCACTGAATGGGGACAACGTTGAATTGTTTTCAATCTGTTCCCGTATGCGTCGAAATTTGACATGTTTAGACTGGATAGTTGCCTTGAAGGTATGGGAGGGTTTCGATACTTAAGGATGTTTGATGTACCCACATAATACTTAAGGAGGGTTTTATTATTGAATTACCAAGCCAAGTTGATGTCGCATAAGCTTCAATTCACCCACCACAAATGTCATGCACCGATCCCGCATAATGAACAGTGAATGTGGCCAACGTTGAAATTTCTTCAATATGTTGCCATATGCATCATAATTTGACATGGTTAGACTAGAAACATGACTTGACGGTATGGGAGGGTTTCAAGACTCAAGGATGTATGGTGTCCCCACATAATCTTTGAGATTGTCCACATTTGCATCAACGTTCATCATGTTGCACCTCTCATTGTCATCATTCGTCATTCCCTTCTATAGAATCATTGTCAGAACTATATTGAAATTTGACATGGAACTTTCAATACACCCATCACAATTTCTTCCACCGAACCCACACAATGAGCAATGAATGGGGCCAATGTTGAAATTTTTTCAATCTGTTCTCGTATGCGTCGAGATTTGACATGGTTAGACTAGATAGTTGCCTTGAAGGTATGGGAGGGTTTCGATACATAAGGATGTTTGATGTCCCCACATAATACTTAAGGAGGGTTTGATTATTGAATTACCAAGTCGGTTTGATGTCGCAAAAGCTTCAATTCACCCACCACAAATGTCATGCACCGGCCCCGCATAGTGAGATGTGAATGTGGCCAATGTTGAAATTTCTTCAATATGAGCCTGTATGCATCAAAATTTAACATGGTAAGAATATACACATGCATTGACGGTATGGGATGGTTTAAAGACTCAAGGATGTATGATTTCCCCACATAATCTTTGAGATCGTCCACATTTTCAGCAACATTCATCATGTTGCACCTCTCATTGTCATCATTCCTCTTTCCATTCTATAGAATTGTTGTTCAAACTATCTTGAAATTTTACATCGACCTTCCAATACACCCATCACAAATTTATTCCACCGAACCCGCACAGTGAGTAGTGAATGGGGCCAATGTTGAAAATTTCTCAATCTATTCCCGTATGCGTTGAAATTTTACATGGTTAGACTAGATAGTTGCCATGAAGGTATGGGAGGATTTCTATACTTGAGGATGTTTTATGTCCCCGTATAATACTTAAGCATGGTTTTATTATTGAATTACCAAGTCAAGTTGATGTTGCAGAAGCTTCAATTCACTCACCACAAATGTCATGCACCGACCCCGCATAGTGAGCAATGAATGTGGCCAACATTGAAATTTCTTCAACATGTGCATGTATGCATCGAAATTTGACATGGTTAGACTAGACACGTCCCTTGATGGTATGGGAGGGTTTCAAGACTCAAGTATGTATTATTTACCCACATAATCTTTGAGATTGTCCACATTTTCATCAACGTTCATCATGTTGCACCTCTCATTGTCATCATTCACCATTCCCTTCTATAGAATCGTTGTCGGAACTATGTTTAAATTTTGCATGGACCTTCCAATATTTTGGATCATATTTTCATTGATGCCAAAGATTGATGTCAAGTGATTGATTGATGTCAAGTGAACGATTGATTCCAAAATATTGATTGATTAATTGATTGATGTATTTTCCTTAATGGATAGATGACAAGTGGAATCATAGTCATTGATATGATGTATAGTTGGGTTGATGTAAATATGAGTCATTATTGTATTATCATGGTTGATAAGTAATACAAATGGATGAACTCCAAAGTGCTCCCCTTATGGTGAAATCCCTCACAGGAAGATGCTTTACGGTTGAGTTATCCTATAAGTATGGTTGGAGAACCCATGCTTATATGTGGAATAAAGAGATGAAGATCAATGAAGTTTTTGGTGAAACTATCCTAGATGGATAGTGTTTGTCATGCCATTTCCGGTGGTATGTGGAATGTCACATAACTCCTCATGGTTTGAGAGTTATGGCCCTACGAAGATGAAGGACCCTCATATGTTGTCTTGAAGTGCCAAGAACTCAAAGTGATTAAAAAGAAGAAACCATTATTTAATTAGTAAAGTGAAGTGACAAAGTCAAGGAGGATTATTTAAATAATAAAGTGAAGTGACAAAATCAAAGAAGATTATTTAAATGATAAAGTGAGGTGACAAACTCAAGAAGAAATATTTAAATGATAAAGATATGGAGAAATTTCTATTTATGGAAAGTGGTTAACCCTAAAAAGAGGAAAATAGGTCAAGTGACCTAGAAGTGACTTAGAAGATAGCTACTTGGAGAGTATAAATAAGAGGCAAGGTTCTCTTGTGAAATGCACCTTTTTTGTATATTTTGTGATATCTCTTATGCATCCTTGAGCATGTATTGAAGATCTATTCTAAGAGGGAGATTGGCTAGAGGATCTTATGGACACATCAAAGTTTCAGTAAATCTGAGATCATGACGGAAAAAGTCTCGAAATCTCAGAAACCCTAGGTTCTGAGGTATATATAGTTTGTAGTGATCTAGGGCACGTACATAAGCGGGTTGTATGAGGACAGGATGCCTATAGTGAGTGAAGTCATGAAGACTTGTGATTGAGCTCGTGACGTGATCTTGAAGACTGAAGCAAGTTCCAGATATGCATTCTATGGGCTTAGATATGCCATAGAAACTCTGGTATGGTTACATTGTTGTCTTGATGAATACTCTTGCTTGTTGTGTAGTGAATGCTTAAGGCATTATTGGTATGGTTGTTATGATGTGGTTTGTGTTGGTTGATGGAGTGAGAAACACTCTTATGATTCATTACTGATATGATTGCTATAGTAAACTGGTTGTTTGTACATGATGAGTAGCTTTCATATTGTATGGTTGAGGAGCATGAGTTTGTTGTGGAAAAACATAAATGTGTTGATATTGGTTATGGTTCAGATGGTACAGTGACAAGATCAGAAGTGGATGTGACACAAGAGAAAGAGTCTGAAGGACCAAAAAGATGAAGTTTCAGAAACCCTGGTTTTTGAAAGCATACACAGGCTACAGTGAGCTAGAGCGCGTACACATGTGGGTTTCACTACCGGTAGGGCGCATACATACGCATGTTGAACTACCGACAGGTCATGTACCTATTGAAAAATTGACATATGTTGATGATTGTTGCCTCATCTCAGTTGGTGTTGAGTGTGTAAGTTGAGTCTTGCATTATAGAGATGGTGTTCTTGTAGAGTTGTACTCTATTCAGTGTTGCTGATAACCCAAGTATTTAAGTCTGTAATAAAAATAAAATAGTACATACATATTGTGTTCCTTGTGCTCCTAGTGGTTATGATTTGTTGATGATATATTGTTGATATATGTTTTTTATGTATAATTGCATTTGACTGGTTATGAATGACAATAATAAGTAATGAGTAAATGGTGATAGCTAACTAACAATTTTGTGAAGGGGAAGTTTTGGGAAAAAGANCCCCCCCTCTTAGTGTAGTCGATGTGTCCAACAATTGGTATCAGAGCATGCCTTCACTATAATCCTTAACAAGCTTGGAGGATATCCATAGACACACAAATGGATGATGAAGTTCCAATCCTTGAGGAGGAAAAATATTCTACTTGGAGAATAGAGATGAGAGTGCATCTAAAGGAAATGGGAGTGGGTATTTGGGAGATAGCCATTGGTGGGTTAGTTTTTTTGAAGAACAAGTCAAAGTTTTCATCTCAAAGGGAAGGAAAGAAGAATGATGCATTGGCTCTCAATACCATTCTTAGTGGACTCTCAAGACCTATCAAAGAGAGCATGGGACAATGCACTTCCACCAAGAATCTATTTCTAAATCTAGAGGATACATATCAAAGAAAAAAGTAATACCTTGAAGACAACTCCATCAAGATTAATGAAGGTAAACAATCTCCAAAAACTCTTGATTGCAATATTTCTAAATGTGATTATGTTGGAAAAGAGGAAGATCTTGAAGACATTTCAAATGAAGGCAAAGAATCATGTGATGATGTTGGCAAAGAGGAAGATCTTGAATACATTTCAAATGAAGGAAAACAATCATGTAACGATGTTGGAAAAGAGGAAAATCTTGAAGACATTTGAAATGAAGGTAAAGAATCTTCACAAACCCTTGATTGCAATAATTCAAAATGTAATGATGTTGAATTTTTCTCTACTAGTGAAGAAGAAAATCTAGAAGTAGTTTGGATAAAATCAATTGATTGTTATCCCATTGAAGAAGTAGAAGAAATACTATTGGAGCTTAAAGAGAAAATTGAAAGAAGTCTATATAAATATAGCAATGACCACTATTATATAGACTATAGCTATCTTTAGGATAACACTAAAAGGTTTCTTAAGAAGATTCAAAATCGCATCTTGAAGTTAAAGGAAATGCTCAAAGAAAAAGAAGAGAGTAATAAGACTCAATTAGATGGAAAGGAAGAAGAGATCACAAGATTAGAGAATGAAAAAGAAGATAAGAAGGTAGATGATGAGATTAGAAAAAAATTTGAAATTATTGTCCATCTCAAGACCCAAATTGAAGAAGCCAAAAGGGTAGAGGAACTATTGAGGAATCAAATAAATGAAAAGGAAGAGTCATGTCATAAGTTAGAAGTTGAAGTTGTTGATATTAGAAAGAAAGTAGAGAATTCGAACAAATTCTTGAATAGTTCACTCATATTGAATGAGATCTTGGAAATTCAAAGATCACCAAATGATAAATCAGGTCTTGGATGTAAGAGAAAAGATACATATGTTGAAGAAAGCACCTCAAAGAAGCATGAGGTAAGTTCCTCAATCTCAAAGGATGAAGACAATGTATCAAATCAACCATCTACAAAAGACAAAGAATATTTCGAAAGAACAAAGCAAGGAATACATCAAGAAGCTAGCCTTACACCGCAAAAGGGATGGACACCAAAGAAAAGGTATGAAATAAATTTTCATGGTTAATGTTATTCATGTAATGAATATGGTCACAAAGCTTTGGAATGCATATCTTATGCAAGGATAAATAATGGAAGATTTCATAACACCATAAGGTGTTGGAGATGTGATCAAGTAGGACACATTGTTGTTCACTATCATGGCATGAGATGTTACAACTGTAGTGGATTTGGTCACAAATCCCAGGATTGTTGGAACACAAGAAGAAATTCCATGATGAGGACTTCATATAGCATGACTAGAAGAAGGAATGAAGTAAGGAAAGGATATATATTTGAAAATATGGAAGCTCAGAGATCAAGTTCTGAGAAGCAGGGACACCTTCAAAAGTGGGTGAAGAAGACTAAAAAACTAGAGAAGAATGGAAGCCTTGAAGTAATCTCAAATGTATCACCTACTGAAGCATACGTGAGTGACAGTGGTAATAGTCGTGTACATACACAGACTGACCTTGAATAGTTCACATACATACATGATTTGTCTGTGCAGCAGGTTGTGTATATGTGGTAAAGCCTAGAGAAAAGGGCTATGCACATGGGTTGCATCTTGATGTGATGGTATAACTCTGTGTTGCAGGGTCTGAAATAGTTTGTTGCAGATTCTGACATTGTTTGCTGCAGGTTTTCATGATTACATATTGGATTATGTAAAGTGATGATATAAAATGAAAGGTTATCTTGGATGCATGGCACTAACCTATGAGTATGGATTGAGGAATTTTTTGTTGAAGTACAATGTTGGTTATGACAGTGAAGTTATGGCACCTTGGTTATGAGATATATATAGATAGAGATGTCATTGATCTATTGAATCATAGTACTAGTACATGTATTGTTGGATACTTAGTATTTGTTGTAGTAAATGGAGGATTGAGGATGATGTGTGGGGGTACATGGCTGGTACATATTTGAGTTTCATTGATATATCTTTGTTGGATATCTTGGTGCATGCATTTGGCATATGGATGGGCTACATATTGGGACATGTAGTTGGACTTGGCATACATGTGTAAGGACACATCTTGATTGAAATTCTTCTTGTTGTGGTTGATTTACTTGCTTGGTACAAGTATTGATGGACATGTTTGGTACACTCATAGATGGTATATGTTTGGATGATAGTACTTGTCTAAAAGTACACCATTGGTATGGCTTGATTAGCATATACCTTGGTACATGAGGTATTGGATAATATAGTTGAGATTGAGATACATGATTTTGATACTTGGTTAATGATGGAGACATATAACACTTGTTTGGCATGTTGGTAGATGCACATGGTTTGCATATCAGTAGATGCACATGGTTGGAATATTGGTACATGCACATGGTTGGCATGTTGGTAGATGCACATGGTTGGCATATTGGTACTTGCACATGGTTGGCATGTTGGTAGAGGAATATGGTTGATACACTCCATTGATGATATCTTATAGCACATTGTATGGTGTTGATGTACATGGGTGTTGTGCATGGTGAGCACAAAATTTGGTACATGATATACTTGGTTGATGTTTCATTCATGATTCTTTATTTAATTGTTGACATATCTTTTGTTTCATGATATGGCATGAGTTTTGATACATGGACAAGTCCAAGGATCGTCATAGAAAGAGCGATTATTCTATGATCCAGTTGAGAAGTAGCATTTGCAGCAGAAGCTTTGCAGAGAAGATAGGGGGAGACATACCCATAGGGGGAGTCATTCTTCTTCTCATGATTCTAGGAGGATATATTTATCAGATGCATAATAGGAAAGAGCCCTATATTTGAAGAAAGAGCACAGAATCATAATTCCAAGGGAAACGATGGTCACAAGGGGAGTATGAGAAATATATATTCAATATTACATCATAGTGAGATCCCTTGTTCAAAAGGGGAGATATTATTCAGAGGAATATCAAAGGCATTCAAACAGGGGGAGATATAGTCAAAGGGGGAGCAGCCCCAAGGGGAGAATGACCCTTTGCCTTGATGTCAAAGGGGGAGAGATAGTCACATCGATGTGATTGATGATTATTGATGTGAAGAGATAGTCACATTGATATATGACTATTGATGTAGAGCATTCCTTGTCTACATGTTGACATCAATGATTGGTGTTGACATCAATGTTGGTATTTCCATCAATGCCAAAGGGGGAGATTGTTGGATCATGTTTTCATTGGCACCAAAGATTGTTGTCCAGTGATTGATTGATGCCAAAATATTTATTGATTAATTAATCAATGTATTGTCCTTAATGGATAGATGACAAGTGGAATCATAGTCATTGATATGATGCATAGTTGGGTTGATGTAAAGATGAGTCATTATTGTCTTATCATGGTTGATAAGGAGTACAAATGGATGAAATCAAAAGTGGTCCCCTTATGCTGAAATCCCTCATGGGAAGACGCTTTACAATTGATTTATCCTAGAATTATGGTTGGAAAACCCATTCTTATATGTGTAATAATAGGATGAAGATGAGTGAAGTTGTTGGCGAAACTATCCTAGATGGATAGTGCTTGTCATGCCATTTCCGGTGGTATGTGGAATGTCACATAACTCCTCATGGTTTGAGATTTATGGCCCTATGAAGATGAAGGACCCTCATATGTTGGCTTGAATCCCCAAGAGGTCAAAGTGCTTAAAAAGAAGAAATCATTATTTAATTAGTAAAGTGAAGTGACAAAGTCAAGGAGGATTATTTAAATAATAAAGTGAAGTGACAAAATCAAATAATATTATTTAAATGATAAAGTGAGGTGACAAAGTCAAGAAGAAATATTTAAATGATAAAGTTATGGAGAAATTTCTATTTATGGAAATTGGTTAACCCTAAAAAGAGGAAAATAGGTGAAGTGACCTAGAAGTGGGTTAAGTGACCTAGGAGTGACCTAGAAGATAGTTACTTGGAGAGTATAAATAAGAGGCAAGGGTCTCTTGTGAAATTCACCTCTTGTGTATATTTTGTGAGATTTCTTGTGCATTCTTGAGCATGTATTGAAAATATATTTTGAGAGGGAGATCATCTCGAGGATCTCATGGACACATCAAAGTTTTGGTAAATCTAATATCATGATGAAAAAACTCTTAGAATCTCATAAACCCTAGTGCCTAAGGTATACGCAGGCTCTAGTGATCTAGGGCGCGTGCATACGAGGGTTGTATGAGGACAAGATGCGTACAGTGAGTGAAGTCATGAAGATTTGTGATTGAGTTGGTGACAGGATCTTGGAGACTGAAGCAGGTTCTAGATCTACATTCTATCGGCTCAAATCTACCATAGAAACTTTAGTATGGTTACATTCTTTTCTTGATGGATACTCTTTATTGTTGTGCAATGAATTCTTAAGGCATTCTTGGTATGGTTGTTGTGATGTGGTTTGTGTTGGTTGATGGAGTGATCAACACTCTTATGATTCAGTATTGATATCATTGCTATAGTAAACTGGTTGTTTGTACATGATGAGTAGCATTCATATTGTATGGTTTAGGAGCATGAGTTTGTTGTGGAAAAACATAGATGTGTTGAGATTATTTATGTTTCAGATGGTACAATGACAAGATTAGAAGTGGATGTGTTGTGGATGTGTTAAGAACCAAATATCAATATAGCATAGAAAAACCTCAGAAAAAGTACTCAGCGCCTTGAAAAATAGATAATTTTAGATAATAAGCCTCTTCGAGGGGGCAACTTTCTTTTACCCCACTTAAATGTTCAAGTACAAGATGATTCCAAATGAAAATGTCTCCTTGGTATATATAGGAGACTAGGAGGTATAATTACAACTAATGGAATAAAGCCGACATAAATAAAATAACATTACTAATCTAATATG
>SNQJ01S0056703.1:109316-125915 GCA_010110895.2 Picea sitchensis | reverse complement strand
AGAGAGAGAGAGAGAGAGAGAGAGAGAGAGAGAGAGAGTAAATGACGAAGCTCTTCAAGTGACATGCCCCAACAGGTGGCTAGGGGTGTGTTACAAATTGGTATCAGAGAATGCATAGCCAAGTGGTCTAAGACTGGGGTGTGCTATAGGATCTGTTCAGAACTTGGTCAAATTAGTTTTGTAGGAGCATGGCCTAGCCTGGATGGTCAAGGCATGCCACAACAATGTATTATAACAAAATTGAATTGAACATAGCATGATTGTAGTGTCATTTCCCGGTGGCTAGGGATGTTAAAACAAGAAAAATGCGCTCTCATATGATCTTTCATTCCCCCATAGTCTACCTGACGATCCAACACGACTTGGCGCATCCAAGTCGATTGGTACCTGAGAGTCATGCAGAACCATGAGATTTACAACTCGGTGCTTTATACCAAACCAAGAGTAGTCCTTTCGAACTACACCTCCTTCACTCAAGATATTCCCATATCTACACCTTGAGCTAAGAATATGAGTTAAGTCTCCTCACTCAACTCTTGGCAGCCAAGGAACCCACTCAATCACACACTTCATTACACTTGAATTATTTACAACACATATAGTTAACAATTCCTTACTTAACCAATTATGAAACCAACAACATGAGAAAATCATACACATGATAAATAGACACAAGTATGTTTGAGTGACACCATAAGTTCCTCACACCTGTACAAAACTTCATATTATACAATATGTTATAGCAAGTGCAATACAATGTGTGATAAAAGAATGGAGCACTTGGCTCAATACATAAGATATGCAAGTTTCCAAGTCACCTAACTTACGTAACCATGTCACCTCATATCATCCTCACACTGTCACAATCGATCTCATCTCACGCATTCATTTTAAGGCTTCCCACTATCAGGTGAAATTTCCAAATCCAATATTGTAATGCCCTATTCCCCCCCATGATTGTAATTATGCTAAGACTTCATATAATGTGATTATGAAGCATGTAACTATGTTTTTGATTAATAGAAAACATCAGACAACTAACTAAGAAGTAAAATGCCTTGAGTACTAGCCATAATATCACAAGTGGGATTGGTGAAGTGAAATTGGTGAGGTGGACTAGTCAGGTGGAATGGAGAAGTTTTAATGAATAAAATAGGAAGCATGATCAACATTCCAACCTACACCTATAAAATTGAATACATCACCTACCAACATATCTACATCTGCATAGAGCCACATGATTAGTGAAGGAGACCAGGATTTGTGGTTGAAGCAATTATAATTGTTGGAAGATTTGGTGTTTGGGGGAAGAAAAGAGTCAATTATAAACTAATAGAAGTAAACCCTTGGATTTCTCCTTCAATTTAGAGTCCTTGAATGGAGGTCGCGTCTAACAGCAGTCACACTAATCCCCAATAAATGCATGGAAGAAGAGACCAAAGGTGAAAAAAAAACACCAGAGGGAGATAACAGATAAATACTAGCATACGCAGGAACAGAGAGGAAGAAGGAGAACATGCCCAAGAAGAGATTTTAGCAGTTGAGAAGATGAAGACGGGTTATCACAGAGAAGCAAAGAGAACATAATGAGTTGTAGAATCACATATAGTTGAAGCAGTGAGGAGGAGACTCACGTGCATCTCTCTAATAAAAAAGGGGAATCAGGAAGCTATTTTGAAGAAAATATAAATATTTCCCAAGGAATTAATGGCTACCCTAGAACAGAGAAGACCCAAACCCATACTGGAGCAATAAATGACTGTGGTTTGGTGCCTATTGGAAATAAATAGACACTAGTAAGGGGAGGTCATTGAGGGAATGTATAGAAGAGAAGGGAATCCCTTGTGCAGAGGGAATCTAGTTGGGAAGGTGTGTGATAAACCTGTGGAGGTCCCGATCTCA
This sequence comes from Picea sitchensis, assembly GCA_010110895.2. Taxonomy (NCBI): domain Eukaryota; kingdom Viridiplantae; phylum Streptophyta; class Pinopsida; order Pinales; family Pinaceae; genus Picea; species Picea sitchensis. The sequence goes on along the minus strand of SNQJ01S0056703.1, from coordinate 124,013 downwards.
GTGGGAAGAAGGAAACTTATGTTTTTTCTAGTGGAGTGAAGGAGAGTGATGTTCCTATATCATTTCTCTAATTGGCCATTTAGTTGGATCAATCCCCTTGTGGTTAAATGGCTTGGCACAGGGGTGGAATGTTGTAGGAAGACATATTGTAGCATAGCCTATGGTTGGGAGGAAATGATTCCTCTCTTAGTCAGTTGGTTGGTTTGATATTCCACAGAAAAGATAAGTGTGTTAACCTTACATGTTTGATTTATTTTTAATGATGTAAACATGTTGTTTCATGGTTGTATGATAAATGTGAATGAATGAAGGCATGGTTGAATTCCTAAGTAAAATGGTATATGCATGATTGTTTTCACTAATGACCTGGTAAATATGAATATCCCAGTAAGTAGTGTTAATACAGAGTGTATCCCTATGGAAACTGCAAGCCTTTTGAATGGAAAGATTGTGATATATGAAAATCTTCACCAAGAAATCGGTAGTGAAATGCCCAAATGCCTGAGAAGGATCTTTGTGTAGCTAGGAGCCTTAAGTTGAGAAAAAATCCCTACTTGAAATGGAAAGTTTGCAGGATATGAAAATATTCATCTAAGTTTTGGAGCCAAATTACCTTAGCCTGTTATGTTAGTGTAACCGAGAGATCAAGGAAGATTGGTAAGGTCTTAGAGAGTAATTTTGAAGAGGCCTTGAGTGATTAAGTCTTGAATCGGGCTTTCACTCGAAAGAAAACTTGAGTTTTAGGTTAGGAGGATTTATAGTCATCGATCTGACAGAGAGAAGAGATCCAGACCATTCATCACAAAACATCACCATTGGAGTGACCTAGTATAAGGTCGAAGAGGGGCTCCTATGAGGACAACTCCAAGTCAATGAGGACAATTGATTTATCGAAAGAGTGGTATCGATGAATTCTGGGTAGTCGATGCCAATTATAATTATATTGAAATGAGGGCTTTCAGAGGCCTAGAAAGAGGATATGAGATTAGATTCTTACTAATTTGAAGTTTGAGGATCGTTGATTCATCGGGATGTGTCTTGTAAGATCTCATTCGTTGGATATTGTATGACCGAATCAGAGGGGGAAGTCTTTGGAACCTTAACTATTTTGCAGTTTTAAACCCCGACCATCAAATGAAGATAATGAGGATTTCCATATCCATCGGAGTGCGAGATATCAGAGTGGGCCTGTCGGAGTGGTTCATGGAAATGGAGAAAATGTATTCTAATGGTGAGGGAATCTAAGAGAAAATAAGATTCGTTGATTGTGAGTGGGTGCACGATATGATCTCAGCCATAGATCATTGTGGGTCCCAATCAGAAAAATCTTGGGGAAAGGTGTTGAGGTGAGTGGAAACTATCGAGCCAGTAGAAGGAACTATGAGATCAGATCTGTGGTCTCCAGGTTCGAGAGTTGTCGGATCTGTCCAAACTAGCCCATTGGAAATGCACTGTCAAGATAGGAATTAACCCGGATAACCCATTGTTCCGATGGAGAGGAGTCTGAATCACTACATATCATTGATCTGGTGGCGAGAAGTAACTCTAACCATCCAATTGAGGGCGTAGTGATCCCTATCCATTGCGGTGAAATCCGTAGAGGGATTTCGTTGGTAGTTTGGGGGTCGAACAAGAAATATTTAACATAGTAAATATTATGAGAAGAGAATTCCTCACTTAAATAGTGATGAATCGAAACTAGAGAGAGTAAACCTGAATACTTGCCCTAAGAAAAGAGACGAAAATCGAACATGCCACTAGCCTAAGGAGAACTAGGGGGTCAATTATGTTACATAGTGGTATCAAAGCAGAGTTAAAACTCTAGGCTTGAATGGGTCACCAAGACTTCTTGATTGTTTTAAAACACCTTTTATTTTTTCCAAGAATTCATATTTAACATGATTATTGAAGTAATGGTTAATAATAGTTTGTTGTTTCAACACGTAGGACATACTAAAAGACAAGTAGAGGTGAATGGTGTAATGTATCATGGAAGATACCTCACACCTCAGAGATGAGGAATCTAATGGTTGGAGGGCAAGAGAATCCCCTATAAATTTGGTAGCCATGGTCATAAGTCTCAAGAAAGACAATGAGAGGCTCATGCGAGTTGAGGACAAGAAGGAAGAACTGAATGCAGTGATACTGTACAACTTGTCAGAAATTCAAAAACATATACAATAGGGTCGAGCTACAAGTAATGCATAGTTGCAACAACCAAAGAGGTTGAAAACCCCATCAGATTCCCAAAAGCATAGACTATGTCATAGTGATATAGGAAGGAGTTCTTCCAATAAGAGGCATCAGGATGCAAAGAATATCAGAACTAGTGGAAATATTTCCATAGAGTTATCTAGTGGGAAGAATACATCTGAGGAACTCTCTAGCAGTGACACTAGATTGAGTTTCCCCAAAAGAAGGAAGAAAAAGAGACACTCACAGAGTTCTCTAACTAAAGAAATTAAAAAGGCTAAGCCACCTACCTTTGATGGAGAAATAAAGAAGGGAGAAGAACTTGAATCTTTGCTATTGGGATTGAAGAAGTACTTTTGGGTACATAATTACTTGGAAAATACAAAGGCAAATATTCTCATTTTCAACCTAAATGGAGGAGTATACATATGGTGGGAGGACCTCAAGGAGGTCAAAGGGTTGAAAGAGAGCAAACTAACTTGGAATCAGTTTGAGAATTATTTTAGGAAGGCTTACCTATTAGAGAAGTACTTTGATGGGAAGATCAAAGAGTTCCATGAACATAAGTTGGGACAACTTACCATGGATTCATATGCCAATAAATTCTTAGAGATGTTGAGGTATGTCCCTTACCTCAAAGAAAAAAAGGAAAGGACATAATGTTTCCTCATTGGATTACCACATTCCTATCAAGACAAAATTGAATTTGATGAGCCTAAGACATTGGAGGATACCATTAGGAAGGCCAAATTTTGTTATGATCAATATAAGCACAAGCCAAATCCTTATAAGGATTGGAAGATAAAGGATAAGAGTGGATTTCTGAATAAGGGATTCAAATAATTCACATATAAGAATCTGAATAAATTTTCTTAGTTTGGACACCCGAGAAGAAGTGTGCATCAAAAAAAATTTCCATATCAAAGTGGAAATAGGCTAGTAGAGCAGGTGAGAGAAAGATTAGAGGAACCAAAGAAATGGCCTCTACAATGTTGGGGTTGTGGAGAGGCACATATTTTAAGATATTTTTCTCATAGGCAACATGACAACAAAATATTGTATCATGTCTGTTGGTCACTATAATTGCTTAATTAATTTCAAACAACCAAGTGAAACATAAATTATCAACCCAGGGAAGTCTTTTGTTTCAAAGATAGCTGCGCACTATANTGTTTGCAATGTATAAATGTAGTGCATCCCAATCTTGAGCAACTGACCGATCAAAAAATCACAATTCACCAATATTAAATATTAGTTATAACCATGGTAAATATTAATAAATGATGAAAGAATAAATATTAAATGAGTATGATTATATACACACAAAGAAAAGAAAAGAAAAAAAATTTATTAAAAATATCCACAATTTAATTACCTCTCACTTTCTTCATTGTACCTTTCCCCAACAGTTGTTCCCTTTTAAATTTTTTGATGGAGTTCATATCCCAAACTCAATCCACTACATGCATAGCTTGCGCTGCTAATTTAGAAAGATACTAAATAATATACACCATGGTTTCATATACCATATATCCCTCCACCATATATATAGAACCCTCAAGACGTGCTCTTTGTCCAACCAAAGCCTTCAATGATTTCAAGTGCCTCTCCACCATCCACATTGACCTTGTGTGTACAGGTCCACACATTTCAATCTCCTCAACTTGATGTATGAGGTAGTGTTCTTGTGCATTGAAAAATGTTGGNATAATATACACCATGGATTCATATACCATATATCCCTCCACCATATATATAGAACCCTCGGGACTTGTTGTTTGTCTAACCAAAGCCTTCAATGATTTCAAGTGCCTCTCCACCATCCACATTGACCTTGTGTGTACAGGTCCACACATTTCAATCTCCTCAACTTGGTGTATGAGGTAGTGTTATTGTGCATTGAAAAATGTTGGAGGTATATACTTCTTTAGTTCACACATTAGCCGAGGAATTTCTCTCTTCCAATACTTTATATCATCTTCATGGATTTATTTCAATGACAACCATCTACAGATCATGAGGCAAGAAAATAACATGTTTCAACAAAAAATATAAATACATATTACATTACAAGTAAAACACATATCATTAAGTACAAAAAAAAATTGAATTTTGCTTTTCATATATAATATTACAGCTACTTACCTCATGTATTTTCCAAGATCATATATAACTTGTTTGATGTTGTTGTCAAAGTTGTTTGGGATATATAGAGGTAGAACATACTGTAACAATAAAAATGAATCATTACTTGTTCAAAACTAGACAAAAAAAATAAAATCTCAAAAAATGTATATGACCAATATATAAATATGAATACTAAAATGATTAATCACCTTAATGAAGGTTTGCCAATCATGTTTATTTACCCCACCAAATTCACCTTTCTTTGTTAAGATATTCTTTATGTTTGAACAAAAACCTGTGGGAAATATAATTTTTTGAATGACCTCTTTTACACCATTGCTTTGCTACTTTGTTAATAACCATGGAAGGTTATTTTGGTCTCCATCGTTATTTGATCATATCACACTTTGCATTGCATGATTGGCTTCCCGAATATCATTACAAATTTTGACAATTTTTTCTTTATCCCTCCTGCCATCTATGATTTGCCATAATATTTCTGTCACATTCTTCCTGATATGTATTGTATCAAATAAATGAACTATTTTTAGGTCCTTATAGTAAGGAAACCTCATGAATTGAGTGGGATAGCATTTCATTCCTCGTGGAATCCCATTATTACTACCTTCACGACGACGACATTGATGAAGCATAAAAGAAATCAGAACACTATTTATCAAATGTGGTAAAATAAAATGAATAATTAAAATAAAATTTCAAAACATGATTCCATTTACGATACATAAACAAGATGCGCACCTCGAGGATTAATTCTTTCATATGCCAACTTCCATAGGCGAGTTGTCATTCTTTGTGATATTAGTCCAATCTCTTGTTTCCCATTGAAAAGATCTTTTTCAGTAGTATGATACTTATGGTTCTTAGAGAGGAAGTGTCTATACTCATCAAACACTTCCTTTCCTAAACTTTTTGACCGACAATATTTCATCTTAGGACTGCAAACTGGACATGAAAAATTACCCTTTGTTTGAGGACTTGCAACAGATGGATTAATGTGAATTATTAATATACGAAAATATTATTTAAACAACATCCATGATATATTCAATTAATTATATACTATTCAAGCATGCAATATGGAACCTTACATACCACAAAAATGTGTTAGTCCTGGGGCATCTTGAATTGTCCATAAAAGTATTCCAGGGCATTGAAATCTCTTCTACCCAATTGGTTTACAGATGCCATACATAGTGATGCCCTCCCATAACTTTAGTAGCTCGTTGATAAGAGGCTCGATATACACATTCATATCTTTAACTTGGTACTTATCTAATTGTTTGAGATTACATGAAATTACTACCATGGTATGTATATATATGTAAATAAATAAATAAAATATGTTATGCAAAAAAAGATAAAAATGAAAAATTTAAATTCCAAAAATTAATGTAAACAAATACCTGGGATAATCATTGTCAACATTATGTGCTCTCTCTTTATTGACATCCAAGGAGGAATGTTATTGTTGATAAAAAAAAATAGGCCACACTGAATAAACAGACCGAATCTCTCCAAATGGATTAACATCGTCAGTTGCCAATGAAAGTCTAACGTTACAAGGTTCATATGTAAATTCTGGCCATTTTGCAGCAATTTCCTTAAATGCATAACCATCTGTAGGCATTCGAAGAACACCATATTCAATTATATTGCGTGCATGGTAATCCATAAACTCTGCTATGCTTTGGCACTTGAACAATTGCTGCAAATGTGGAATTATGGGAATATGCCAGAGAACCTTTTGAGGGACCATTTTTGTTACTTGATCGGTTTGATATCCACTGATACCACATACCGGGAATTATGTTTTCGATGCATGTTGTCCATAATATATAATATGATCATCAAGACATGCATCTATACTTTGATACTCCATTGCAATGTATTTCATAATGGCATGTAAATCTCGATATGTGCAAGGTAAAATATTTGACAAGGGTAACAAAAATTCACCTAACAATCTAAAACATAAAAAATAAATAGTTAATGTAAAGAATAGTAATTGTAAATATTGCATTTTTATTTTACACATTAATTAACACTAAAAAAAATGGGGAAAATTCAATCTTTATGTAGATGTGATGAAACATATTACATACCTTAGGATCTGTGTCATAGAAGTGTTCGAAAAATGATTCGTAACCTTTAAGTTCACGAGCAACAATATAGTGGAGAGAAGATTTTCTCTTGACCCTTTATAAAGTCATTTATTTTCCTTTTCAATCAGAGGTTCATCATAAATACCATCACTATTGTCCTCGTGATCCTCATCTGGATGACCGAATAAGTCTTGGATCATTTGATTTGTCCCATCATCTTGAACTATGTTATTATTGTCATCTACTTCCATGGGATCATTAACTTGATCTTCATTATCTACTTCAAGTTCTTCATCTTGTACTACAACATCATTTATGCTACTACTTGGTGCTTTGTGCATAAAGTTAGGGGGAAAATATAACTTTATAATTAAAAACAATCATGAAAAATTAGTGCATGTATAAAACAATATAAAAGTTTGAGAATACAATAAATATTAAAACAAATAATGAATGTATATATAGCTAATTACCATGGGACGATATTCATTTGATCCACCGTCCATGTGCCCATATTTTCTACAATGTTTTTTAGTTGTTGCTATTAAAACTCTTTCGGGATGTCTAGTACAACAATTTTTTCAAGGGAAATAACATTTACCGTCACCCTTTTCACCCTCTTTAATTTTTTTCCCACCTCTAATGTTTTCTGACATTCTTCCCCACAAACATATACTGAAAAAATACATGTTTTTTGTTCGCCAACAAGATCGACTTATACCTTTTTTGAAGTGTCGTTATTATACAAAAATTGTCGCAACATCCCTAAAATGCAACATATTTATATATTTTATAACGTCGCAATTTCGACGATCATTGACCAAGTCAAAGTTGACTTGGTCAAATACTGGGTGACCGTTGGGATGGGGAAAACCTAGTTTCCATAACGTCGCAAGTGTGACGAATATTTTACCAACGTCGTAAGAGACATGAAAATGCAATGTTGTCGCGAGAGAGACATCTGCCTACCTTCATCGCAATAGCAACATGTTTTTGTAGTACGTTGCAAGAGCGACGTTATCGGGAAATATGGAGAAAAAAAATTAAAATTTCCTCCATTTTTTGACAGTATGGTCAATTTTTTCCATAACATCGCAAATAGAACGTCGAAATTTTTCCAATATGTACTAGTGATTTCTCCTAGAGGGAGCCCAACAGAAGCTACAGAGCTCTGAGAATTCCTGTCTGGCCTATTGTTGAAGCCCTGGAAGGGAAGTTGAGTAGCCTGTGGACTATTGAATAGTGAAGGTGCATACTTCCTAGGGTGGGACAAGCATGTGGGGAATAAGAGATTGTGAGTTGTGTGTGTAAGTTGGCTCCTGGGAGGGAATCCTTCTTGATTGACTATGTAGCATTCCATTGTCTCATCCTAGCCTAGGAATCCCTTTGCCCGGGTGGAGTTTAGTCCCAGTTCGTGGGTGACCCACTGTTGAGAATGATGATTAGTGTGGTCTATGTCTGGGAGGTTTGTGGAAGGTCTGCACGTAGTTGGTGGTCATCTATGAAAGATAAGTACCATTTCTATGTTCATTTATATGTTGTGTATTTGTACTTGTTTTATATTTATGAGTATTGCCTGTATATGTTGTACGTATAGGATTTACTATTATTTTCTTATTTATCTATGTATTAGAAGAATGTGTTGTATGTTAAGTTTTTTATGTATGATGTTCCGCAAGAGTCTCTATGTGCCATATCCCAACAGGTCTATGGTTGGGTATGTCATGTTTTGGTTATCAGAGCATGAATCTATGTTTTAGTAGAATATACATATATATGTCTGTTTGAACTTGTATTATATATATATATAGTGTAAATGACGAAGCTCTTCAAGTGACATGCCCCAACAGGTGGCTGGGGGTGTGTTAAAAATTGGTATCAGAGCATGCATAGCCAAGTGGCCTAAGACTGGGGTGTGTGTGCATATATATATATATAGTGTAAATGATGAAGCTCTTCAAGTGACATGACCCAACAAGTGGCTAGGGGTGTGTTACAAATTGGTATCAGAGAATGCATAGCCAAGTGGCCTAAGACTGGGGTGTGCTATAGGATCTGTATCGGAACTTGGTCAAAGTAGTTTTGTAGTAGCATGGCCTGTCCTGGATGGCCAGGGTATGCCACAACATTGTATTATAACAATATTGAATTGAACATAGCATGATTGTAGTGTCATTTCCCAGTGGCTGGGGACGTTAAAACAAGAAAAATGCACTCTCATATGATCTTTCATTCCCCCATAGTGTACCCGACAATCCAACATGACTTGGCGCACCCAAGTCGGTTTGGCGCACCCAAGTCGGTTGGTACTTGAGAGTCGTGCGAAACTGTGAGATTTCCAACTTGATGCTTTAGACCAAACCAAGAGTAGTCCTTTCGAACTACACCTCTTTCACTCAAGATATTCCCATATCTACACCTTGAGCTAATAATATGAGTTAAGTATCCTCAGTCAACTCTTGGAAGCCAAGGAACCCACCCAATCACACACTTCATTACACTTGCATTATTTACAACACATATAGTTAACAATTCCTTACTTAGCCAATTATGCAACCAATAACATGAGAAAATCATACACATGATAAATAGACACAAGTATGTTTGAGTGACACGATAAGTGTCTCACACCTATACAAAAATTCATATTATACAATATGCTACATCAAGTGCAATACAATGTGTGATAAAAGAATGGAGCACTTGGCTCAATACATAAGATATGAAAGTTTCCAAGTCACCTAACTTACCTAACCATGTCACCTCATGTCATCCTCACACCGTCACAATTGATCTCATCTCACACATTCATTTTAAGGCTTCCCACTATCATGTGAATTTTCCAAATCCAATATTGTAATGCCCTATTTCCCCCCCATGATTGTAATTATGCTAAGACTTCATATAATGTGATTATGAAGCATGTAATTATGTTTTTGATTAATAGAAAAAATAAAACAACTAATTGAGAAGTAAAATGCCTTGAGTACTGGCCATAATATCACAAGTGGGATTGGTGAAGTGAAATTGGTGAGGTGGACTAGTGAGGTGGAATGGAGAAGTTTCAATGAATAAAATAGGAAGCTTGATCAACATTCCAACCTACACCTATAAAATTGAATACATCACCTACCAACGTATCTACATCTGCATAGAGCCACATGATTAGTGAAGGAAACTAGGATTTGTGGTTGAAGCAATTATAATTGTTGGAAGATTTGGTGTTTGGGGGAAGAAAAGAGTCAATTATAAACTAACAGAAGTAAACCCTTGGATTTACCCTTCAATTTAGAGTCCCTAAATGGAGGTCGTGTCTAACAGCAGTCACGGTAATCCCTAGGAAATGCATGGAAGAAGAGACCAAAGGTGAGAAAAAAACACCAGAGGGAGATAACAGATAAATACTAGCATACACAGGCAAAGAGAGGAAGAATGAGAACACAACAAAATAAAAAGGAGAACATGCCCAAGAAGAGATTTTAGCAGTTGAGAAGCTGAACATGGGTTATCATAGGGAACCAAAGAGAACATAATGAGTTGTAGACTCACATATAGTTGAAGCAATTAGGAGGAGACTCACGTGCATCTCTCTAAGAAAATAGGGGAATCGGGAAGCTATTTTGAAGAAAATATAAATATTTCCCAAGGAATTAATGGCTACCCTGGAACAGAGAAGACCCAAACCCATACTGGAGCAATAAATGATTGTGGTTTGGTGCCTATTGGAAAGAGATAGACACTAGTAAGGGGAGGTCATTGAGGGAATGTATAGAAGAGAAGGGAATCCCTTGTGCAGAGGGAATCTAGTTGGGAAGGTGTGTGATAAACCCGTGGAGGTCCCGATCTCAGTGGGAAAAGGGAAACTTATGTTTTTTCTAGTGGAGTGAAGGAGAGTGATCTTCCTATATCATTTCTCTGATTGGCCATTTAGTTGGATCAATCCCCTTGTGGTTAAATGGCTTGGCACAGGGGTGGCATGTTGTAGGAAGACATACTGCAGCATATCCTATGGTTGGGAGGAAATGATTCCTCTCTCAGTCAGTTGGTTGGTTTGATATTCCACAGAACAGATAAGTGTGTTAACCTTACATGTTTTTCTTATGTTTAATGATGCAAATATGTTGTTTCATGGTTGTATGATAAATGTGAATGAATGAAGGAATGGTTGAATTCCTAAGTAAAATGGTATATGCATGATTGTTTTCACTAATGACCTAGTAAATATGAATATCCCAGTAAGTAGTGTTAATACAGAGTGTATCCCTATGGAAACTGCAAGCCTTTTGAATGGAAATATTGTGATATATGAAAATCTTCACCAAGAAATCGGTAGTGAAATGCCCAAATGCCTGAGAAGGATCTTTGTGTAGCTAGGAGCCTTAAGTTGAGAAAAAATCCCTGCTTGAAATGGAAAGTTTGCAGGATATGCAAATATTCATCTAAGTTTTGGAGCCAAATTACCTTAGCCTATTATGGTAGTGGAACCGAGAGATCAAGGAAGACTGGTAAGGTCTTAGAGAGTAAGTTTGAAGAGGCCTTGAGTGATTAAGTCCTAAATCGGGCTGTCACTCGGAAGAAAACTTGAGTTTTAGGTTAGGAGGATTTATAGTCATCGATCTGACAGAGAGAAGAGATCCAGACCATTCATCACAAAACATTACCATTGGAGTGACCTAATATAAGGTTGAAGAGGGGCTCCTATGAGGACAACTCCAAGTCAATGAGGACAATTTATTTATCGAAAGAGTGGTATCGATGAATTCTGGATAGTCGATGCCAATTATAATTATGTTGAAATGAGGACTTTTGGAGGCCTAGAAAGAGGATATGAGATTAGATTCTTACTAATTTGAAGTCTGAGGATCATTGATCCATCGGGATGTGTCTTGTAAGATCTCAATCGTTGGATATTGTATGACCGAATTAGAGGGGGAAGTCTTAGGAACCTTAACTATTGTGCAGTTGTAAACCCCGACCATCAAATAAAGACAATAAGGATCGTCATATCCATCAGAGTGCGAGATATCAGAGTGGGCCGATCGGAGTGGTTCATGGCAATGGATAAAATGTATTCTGATGGTGAGGGACTCTAAGAGAAAATGAGAGTCATTGATTATGAGTGGGTGCACGATATGATCTCAGCCATAGATCATTGTGGGTCCCAATTAGAAAAATCTTGGGGAAAGGTGTTGAGACGAGTGGAAACTGTCGAGCCAGTAGAAGGAACTATGAGATCAGATCCGTTGGTCTCCAGGTTCGAGAGTCGTCGGATCTGTCCAAACTAGCCCATTGGAAATGCACCGTCAAAATAGGAATTAACCTGGATAACCCATTGTTCTGATGCAGAGGAGTCTGAATCACTACATATCATTGATCTGGTGGCGAGAAGTAACTTTAACCATCCGATTAAGGGCGTAGTGATCCCTAGTCATTGCGGTGAAATCCGTAGAGGGATTTCGTTGGTAGTTTGGGGGTCGAACAAGAAATATTTAACATAGAAAATATTGTGAGAAGAGAATTCCTCACTTAAATAGTGATGAATCGAAACTAGAGAGAGTAAACCTAAATACTTGCCTAAGAAAAGAGACGAAAATCGAACATGCCACTAGCCTAAGGAGAACTAGGGGATCAATTATGTTACATAGTGGTATCAGAGCAGAGTTAAAACTCTAGGCTTGAATGGGTCACCAAGACTGCTTGATTGTTTTAAAACACCTTTTATTTTTTCCAAGAATTCATATTTAACATGATTATTGATGTAATGGTTAATAATAGTTTGTTGTTTCAACACGTAGGACATACTAAAAGACAAGTAGAGGTGAATGGTGTAATGTATCATGGAAGATACCTCACACCTCAGAGATGAGGAATCTAATGGTTGGAGGGCGAGAGAAGCCCCTATATATTTGGTAGCCATGGTCATAAGTCTAAAGGAAGACAATGAAAGGCTCATGCGAGTTGAGGACAAGAAGGAAGAACTAAATGCAGTGATACTGTACAACTTGTCAGAAATTCAAAAACATATACAATAGGTTTGATCTACAAGCAATGCATAGTTGCAACAATCAAAGAGGTTGAAAACCGCATCAGATTCCCAAAAGCATAGACTAAGTCATAGTGATATAGGAAGGAGTTCTTCCAATAAGAGGCATCAGGATGCAAAGAAGATCGGAACTAGTGGAAATATTTCCACAGAGTTATCTGGTGGGAAGAATACATCCGAGGAACTCTCTAGCAGTGACACTAGATCGAGTGTCCCCAAAAGAAGGAAGAAAAAGAGACACTCACAGAGTTCTCTAACTAAAGAAATTAAAAAGGCTAAGCCACCTACCTTTGATGGAGAAATAAAGAAGGGAGAAGAACTTGAATCTTGGCTATTGGGATTGAAGAAGTAATGTTGGGTACATAATTACTTGGAAAATACAAAGGCAAAGATTCTCATTTTCAACCTGAATGGAGGAGTATCCATATGGTGGGAGGACCCCAAGGAGGTCAAAGGGTTGAAAGAGAGCAAACTAACATGGAATCAGTTTGAGAATTATTTCAGGAAGGCTTACCTATTAGAGAAGTACTTTGATGGGAAGATCAAAGAGTTCCATGAACATAAGTTGTGACAACTTACCATGGATTCCTATGCCAATAAATTCTTAGAGATATTGAGGTATGTCCCTTACCTCAAGGAAAAAAAGGAAAGGATATAATGTTTCCTCAGTGGGTTACCACATTCCTATCAAGACAAAATTGAATTTGATGAGCCTAAGACATTGGAGGATACCATTAGGAAGGCCAAATGTTGTTATGATTAATATAAGCACAAGACAAATCCTTCTAAGGATTGGAAGATAAAGGATAAGAGTGGATTTATGAATAAGGGATTCAAATAATTCACATATAAGAATCTGAATAAATTTTCTTAGTTTGGACACCCGAGAAGAAGTGTGCATCAAAAAAAATTTCGATATCAAAGTGGAAATAGGCTAGCAGAGTGGGTGAGAGAAAGATTAGAGGAACCAAAGAAAGGGTCTCTACAATGTTGGGGTTGTGGAGAGGCACATATTTTAAGATATTTTTCTCATAGGCAACATGACAACAAAATATTGTATCATGTCCAAGAGGCTATTACGGTCAATGATGTATCCAGAAGTGTGCCTAGAATATATGCAGTTGTTGAGAATTGAAAATCATACCACCAAGCTTTTGTAGTGGAGTTGGAATCTATAATTTCCAAGCAACCCATTTCTATTTTAGTTGACCCTGGATCCAACCTTAATTACGTCTCACCTCAATTTGTTGAAGCATGTTCTTTACAAAGAAATAAACATGTAAAGGCATGGTTGGTTCAGTTATCCACAAGAACTAAGAGAAAAGTAGTAGAGGTAATAGAGAATTGTTCATTTGAAATGAGTGGACTACAAACTCAAGCATCCTTGAATATCCTACCGCTAGGATCATATGATGTGTTGTTAGGCATGGATTGGTTAGTAGTTCAAAAAGAAAAATTGAAATGCTATGATAAAACCATAGAATGTGAAGATGAGGAAGGAAATGCAAGAGTTTTACAAGGAATTCAGAAGCAAGTTTCAGTTAATAGACAAATATCAACACTACAACTTAATAAATTTAGGCTAAAATGACATCCCTTGTATTTAATACAAGTTCTCAACTCAATATAAATCAAGGAGATAGAGGTTTAATATCACCAGTTTTATGGGAGTTTAGAGATGTGTTTCTAGAGGAGGTCACTGGACTTCCTCCAAAAAGGGAACTTGATTTTTCAATAGACCTTGTACCTAGAGTAATACCAACATCAAAAGTACCATATAGGATGAGCACACCAAAATTGGTGGAGCTGAAAGTACAACTGAAAGAGATGTTGGACAAAGGGTGAATTAGGATGAGTGTGTCCCCATGGGGAGCACCAACATTGTTTATTGACTACAGACAGTTGAAAGAGATGACCATCGAGAATAAGTATCCATTGCCCAAAATTGATGATATTTTTTATCAGCTCATAGGAGCTATGATTTTCTCTAATATTGATTTGAGATTTGGGTATCACCAAGTCAAGATTAAGGATGAAGACATCCACAAGACAACTTTTAGGATGAGATATGGACACTATGAGTTTGCATTATGGTAATTTTGAGGTCTGAAAATAGCCTCCTAAGAGATATAATAAAATATTATAAGTTAGTCATTTTGTGGGGGAGGTTTATTTACAACTCACTTTTTGCACTACAATCCATGTAACTAT